>JAAIFI010000247.1:0-49677 GCA_011032875.1 Phlebia tremellosa
GTAGGCAAATGAAACTATTGCCTTTTTTGATCTGCAATGAAGCCCTTGTCGCACGAGAATGTTTTAATATGAGATATTTACATATAAGCCATTCATAGTATACATTGATTTGAATCTGTGTTATGTGCTCGGCGCCAGGCTGCGACCGACCAGGGGTGGTCGGTTACTTTTGTCGCCCAGTGTACATCGTTTCTCAGGGCGAGGAAGTCAAAGCCGGTCTCGAGAACGGCGTCCTCACTGTGACGTTCCCGAAGTCTTCTCCGGAGCAAGCCCCGAAGAAGATCACCATCTCTTAAAAGCCTAACGAAGTGTCTATCGGAATGTATCAATACCCCTTTGTAGCATAGTCTTCTGAAACATTGGAATTTCATCATTGTTCTCTTCTCAACTTGTGTGCCTCGGTCGATACGACGGTAGTCTGTCTCAGACAGCTCTGATGCTTCCAGTCAATTAGGTAAATACAACGCTATCCAATGGGTACGAAAACAAAATGCAAACTACTGCGAAGAAATTGTAAGTGTTACTATAACAGAGATGGGCGAGCGCAGAGAAAAAAAGGAGTCAACAGAGTTCATCATGAAGACCGCCATGACAGCGCGGGATTAAGACGAGGTGAGTGAGGCGGTGAGTTAGACTGTGCGAAGTAGGTAGACTGCGAAGGAGAAGACAACGATCCAGGAAGGTATAGCGGGATGGTGGGTATCAACTCGAAGACATGCTGGGCAATTGGGCGGTTCACACGGGGGCCTGCGGGTTGCGGCGTGGGGTCGACGGAGTTCATGACACCGTGCACGCGAGGTTCTTGCGACATGCCCTCGTTCCACCCTTCGGGCCCCGGTGTCGCCGGTAAATTGGTGGTAGTGCCCCGGCCGTCCCAGATACACCGCACGTCGTTGCCAGGGATGATCTGCGCCAGACGTCCAGTCTCGACGTGGCGGATCTCGATGAAGCGAGAGTCGAAGAGCAAGACGTATGGTGGGTGCCATGCGACGTGCTCCGCAGTCCCTTCCCACTCGATGGTTTGTACCGACCTGCTGGGGTCTCCATGGCGGTCCACGTACAGTCCGAATTCTACGACGAAGAGTTAGTTTTGTCCGCGCAGCAAATACGCGTGATCCGTACCATCGTAACATAGCAGGAACTCGTCCTTGCTTGAGCGGAACATGCCCATCGGGCGACAGGACTCACACCGCTTCGCCAACTTCTCAAGACGCGGATCGTCTCGTTGAGGAATTGTCACGCTCTTGAAGCTACACAGAAGATCAGACACTGATAATGCGTGATAGAAAGAATTACTTACTCTGTGAGGTCCATGATCTCAAAGCCCTTTGTACACAATATTACAATCTTTGCCTTCAAAAAGATTAGGTCGAAGGATTCAGAGGGCAAGAAGAAATCCTATAGATCGCATGTGCGTTAGAAACAGTATAATGTAAGAATAGAAGCTCTGCTCACTCTGTAGACCCTGAACCATTCGGATCGTTGGGCGCGCAACCCAAGACGGGATCCCAGTGTTTGAGGTGCCTTAGCTCTCTCATTGATCTTTCCGACGACTGGTTCTAGGACGCGGAAGACGCTGTCCAACTGTGGCGAAGTCAGAATAAACACGACAAGAGAGGAGCGATACACGTACCCCTTTCTTCTTCATGTAGATGACAAGAGTTCTGCCATTCAGGTTGCCGACACTAAAGAAGTGGACATCCTTGTTTCCGCTCAGCTTCTGCGGTGTCTGTGATGTGTGAGCACTTTGAGGAGACGAGGGTACAAGAGCCTCGATATGATACGCGAAGAGCGACTAGCAATGTCAGGTTGTCAGAATGACCTCTTGGGTGAACAACTAAGATAGACAAACCTTGTCGGCAAGGACGAGGAAAATGCCGAAGTCTTCCAGCATGGCACATTGTGTCACCATCTTGAGGTGCAGTACACGTCGCATCGCTGCCGAGTATACGTCAATCAACCGTTGAGTGAGGTCGAACAGATACGTACATCTCGAGTCATGGCGGAACCCTATCCATACACCTTCTGCACATCCGATGGCAACCAGGCCACGGCCGTCAGCGGTAGCTAGAAGCAGTAATTAGATCAATGAAACACGTCATTGTCGAACGGTAAACTTACTGAATGGAACAGAGCAAGTGACTTTCCCTGTGAACGCGTTTTCGTGACTCCAAGACTGTGAGCCTGATCCTGGCATCATAGAGGGCACCAAGAACGTGTCCGCGCTCAGGGTCTCAACCTCAAACACCTTATTCGATTCTTGCACAACTTTGCGCAACCCAATGGCTTCTTCGAGTTTCGCCTTCCACTCGTTACGAGATTGTGCAGTCTCGGCGAAGACGGTCCATAGGCCTCCCAAACGGCCGTTGTGGTGAATAGTGCAAGGGTAGACGGCTCGCGAGTCAGTCGCTGTATCCGGACTAGACGATGCACCAGCCGGGTTGGGTGAGTTTGGGTCGTGCTTCTCGCCTCCTCGCAATCGGGGACGAAGAAGACCAGCATTGCGCTGCGTCGGAGGGTCGGTGAAGTTTGCAAGTGTGAGAAGATCCAATGGGATAGGCTAAAGAGAGCGGTCAGTGCGAAACCTGCGAAACCGGCATATTAATAGCTTTGCATACCCTGCGATAGACCTGGTATTTCGTGACACCATCTCTGTCTTTAGGCTTCGTCATCACGACTGAATAATGAATTGGTTAGGAGTGTATCATGCACAGTGAAACAATCACGCACGATAATTATCGAATAGAAGCACGAATAACTCGGTCCATCCGCTCCATTCAAAGCCGCTATCAGGCTGACGGAGGAACTTTCCGGTGTGGATGAGAGATCGATTCTCGTTTAGCAAGTCCATGTCCTGAACAGTGGTCAATGTTACTGCGTATCCGAGTATGGTGAAAGTGACCCACAATGGCTTCACCAGGCTTGAAGATGAGGTTGGAGTTGTATCGCCACACTTCAACCTTCTGCTTGGCAGACATCACCCCCGGTTCGGATTCTTTACCCAACGACTTGATCACCTCAAGGACTTGAGGTATTGTCTCACGATCTTCGTGACCTTCAGGGGTCTCGTCCAAGATGCTCTTGAGAAGGAGCTCGTAGCGGAGCAATCGGGGGATTGGCCGATTGATGAACGCTTTCATGTCAAGCTTGCGAGCATCAGGATGCCTGGTACATTGCTGTGAAAATCATCAACAATGTTAATCAAGCTCCCGAGAAGAGTTTGCTCACTTCAACAAACGTCTTGAAGGCAGGATTATTCTCCATCTCATCATCTATGCGATACGCGGCAATCGGATAGTTCGGAATGTACTCCATGTAAGCTTCGCGGAAGTTCAAAACAGCGTCATATACTGCCGCCGTGATGCTGCGAATAAGGGGATGCTCCTCCCTCTGAATCTCGTGGAACGTAGTCAACATCTTACGATGATGCATATGAAGCTCCGCAAAGTTGTGGAAGACGTCTTGGATGAACTGGGTAAGGCGTTCTCTTGGGACAATCGGCGGATCCATCTCCCGAAGTGGTTGCACATACATCTACGAAACCATTCGCAGTGAGACCAAATAGAGAACGTGCTGCGAGTATGCATACCACTTCGATGTTCTCTAGATCCTTCACGTAGTCCATTTCTCCTTTGATCAGCTCAAATATAATGCTGTAGGGACACATGAGTGGCATTGAGTGAGACGTTTGAGGGGTATCTTACGATTGCCGTTTTGCCTCCTTTTTAGGCAGAGCCTTCCTAACGTCTTCGGCCACCAAATTATACCATTCCAACTTGGCACTCGGACCCTTATTCATAGCCGACTGGAAGGTGTACAACTGCGCAACGGTTTGCAATTTCTTAATGGCTTCAATCGCTTCCTTTAAGAAGTCGACATCCGGATTGCCCTCGGTGGTCTCTTTGCAGATCGCCTCCAGTGTCGGCGGGTACTTTTGAAGATGCTCTGACGGTCTGCTCAAGAAGTGCTTCAAATCGAGACGGTGCGCGTCCGGATGTCTAGCACATTGCTGTTGAGAGGCAATTAGTTAACCAACATAATTTGCCAGACAGACAAAGGAAATGTGGCTTGCCTCCAAAAAGCGGCGGAACTCAGCATTGTGCTCGGTCTCGTCCTTCAGCCGTTTCTCAGCGACAGGAAGGTTCCCCAAATAGGTCGGGTACGCAATACGGAACTCAGTCGCAGCATCGAGGAAGATGTCACCAATGCCTTTGACTACAGGCGCTTGCTCTCGCTGCCGGACATACATCACCTCAAGCAGCCGTCGGTTGCATTCTCGGAGATCAAGGATGTTACCGAAACAGACGTCGAGGAAATCGTCTAGTTCATCTGGGCGGATGATTGGCGGGTTAGAAGTACGCAAAGGTCGGATGAACAGCTGTGGATGTTGTGAGCGCTTGTTTGAGATACGACTTGTAATGCACTGACCGACTCCACAGTGTCAAGATCGCGTAGATATTGCTTCTCACGACTGATGACCTTATAGATGATACTAGAGAACAATTAGCAGGTATTCGATAAGTAATACGGGGAAACAAACCTTTGTCTGTTGATCTCGCTTTGAGGCAGGGTATGCAGCACGTCTGCTGGAACAGTGGACACCCAGTCATCCTTGCAAACCAATCAAATGAGCTGATATACACTCAAATCGAAAGAATAGCCTCACTTCCTCCTCTTTCTCTTCTGCATCTGGTGCGCTAACAGCAGGGAGCATTTCCTTCTGTAAACATTACTGAGCGTTAATATCGTACGACTGGTCTGAGCTGAAACTTTGCCGCACCTTTCTTGGACAAGAGTGCGAATAACAAGGGTTCTCGTCATCACACGTTACAGAGTAACACCTGGTTAACAAGGTCATGACGCCAGTAGGAAGTTCCTCCTGTTCTGGACGCGAATCCGAGCCACCTTCCTGATCATCCAAAAACATGTAGACGTCCTCGACGCCATCTTGCAGAATGCGGCCGCCCCACTCAACCTCGTAGAAGAACAATTGTGATTGCAGACTTCGGGCCACTTGCAAAGCCGCACGCCGGTCATTCGTCGAGATACCGTGCGTGATGAGCAGCTCGCGTTGTATTTGCGATTGTATAGTGGACTACAAGCTTTTCAGAGCGTGTCATGCGACCCGAGAGGGAAAACCACGTACCACGATGTCCTTCCCAGTAAATGCTCGTTCGTAAGGGATGCTTCCCTTCACATGTGTCCCGCGTGGAACTTTGTCGCGTAGGCGTACCGCAATATGGCTCAGTAGGGCCGGGTTGAAGAATCGGTCGTCGCCGTCATCATCACTCTGATCGTCGTCATCGTAGAACTCGCTATCCTCGTAGCCCTCGTGCACCTGCAGCGGTCGCTTGATGTCTTGCAGGGTGCGGATGATGTCATTGTCCTTCCAGGATCGCCCTGACGGCCCCGCCCCCGCCCCCGATGATCCAGGCTCAAAATATGATGTCGCCTGACTTACTGGCTTTGCAGGCGGCGGCGGCGGCGCGCCGCTTGTGCTGTCAGTACGCGACACGTAAGACCCGTGGGAATTGCCACGGTCAAGGGTGGTTGTCGCAGAGGAGGCCGGTGTCGGTAGTGTATCGCCATCAGTGTACCTTGACGAAGTAGAAGTACTGGTCGTGGCCACCGTCGAAGTAGTTGTTGCGGACGTATTTCGGACAACGGTGGGCTGCATGGAGGAAGTTCCTGAGACATTCGAGGAAGATCGCCCTAACTGGGCTTCTAAAGATTGCAGGTCAAGACGTGACGAGATCTGATATACAAGGACATGCTACGCACGAACAGAACCAGGATACAGCGATGGTGGGACCGAGCCTGACGACGAGTGATTCCGTGACCGATCAGGCAGACGGTAGCCCGGCTGCAACGACTCTGGAGCTGCGTGAGGTGCGTCGGCATACATGTCTTCGAGGCTCGAGGCTGTTCGTGGAGGTGGTTCTCCGTATCCGTTCTCTTGCGGCGTCTTCGAAGGAGGCCTTGGCACATAGTCTGGGGCTCTGCCATAGCCTTCCATTCCGTTCCCGCCATTTAGTTCAGGGACGGGCATGGAAAACGAAGGAGCATCGCTGGAACCGGTGTCTGGACGGCCACCCGGAGACAATCGAGGGCGTGGAGTAGAGGGCAGGCCGTTGGCAGGAGGTGAATATCGGGGTGTGTGCCCGTTAGTATAGGGTGGTGTAGAAGGCAGGCGGCGCCCTCTGAGCGGTATATGAGTACACTACAACACAGAATAAATCGTCAACTCACGTCTCGCCACTGGAATGCTTAGATCTAGCAGCAGGCTCAGGAGGCTGCTCCCCATAGTACGGGCCAGGTTCTGGCATCGAGATGAAAGGCTGAGACATTGGTGGAGGGGGTGGTACAGCCGACTGGCCTGGGATAGGTGGGAGTCGTCTGACTGGTCTGCCTTGCGTAGGAGAGGAAACGACCGGCGTTGGAAGTGACCGAGGGGACGAAGGAAGGCTGACTGGTGAAGCTGAATCCATGAGTGAGCGGACATTCCCATAGGTCCATCAAGTTTCATATGGGCCGTAAGCGAAAACGTACTTACAGTTATGGTTGGATGTACGACCTTGCTTGGACTGCATTGATCGGGATGTATCGCCTCGGTCGTCAACGTAGTGGTTGTAAGCAGTGTCGCGGTCGCGTTCGCCGGGAGATGGCAGATTGTGCGTGGACTGCTCGGAGGTTGGAGACTCCTCAGCGAAACCGATCAGGACTTGGTTGTAAAGAGCAGCAAGCTCTTCGTCTCCTGGAGGAGTGGCTTGCGTGTGGGCAGCAGCAGTGGACATGGTTGCCGCTGGAGCCCTCGTGTTTTGAACGAGAAATCAAGAGATGGCAGCACTCTCGAGTTGGATGCAGGCCAGGTCGAAGCTGTGAGCGGCTGTGAGCGCGATGGCCGCAAGCGCGCAGCAACCCCCTCCCTATTTCGGCCAGCTGTAACGCCCCGAGCCAGTATTCCTCCCTCAGGACCACCACAACGCTTTAATGCGGCTCGGACACGTAGAGCAAACCTTCGTCGTCGTCAGGTCGTCTGGTCTAGGGTGCAAGCAAGATGGATAGTTACAAAGTCATCCATGAACGATTGCCAACGAGTCCCTCGGCGTCCATGAACGGAACAGCTGGACATCCAGACGGAAGCATCTTATTTAAGTCCTCTAGCAACCCTCCAAAGCGATGCCTACCGCCGACCAAGGCTCGCGGAATCTTTTCTTGCGACCGCGATGTACAGGACCCATACGCATGCCCTCTACCGGTCCGACGCCTAGCCTTGACACGAGGCGAGCTTGAGCGTACATATAGCGCCTTTTCGGCAGTACAGCTTCCACCGGGCGCGTTCTCCCAAGACTCAAGCTGCACAGCGTATACCATCGAATTCATCGCAACTGTGCACGAAATTCACACATAAGAGTCTCTGCACAACTATCAGATCCGGAGGTTCAAGGTTAGTTGATGCGGGCGTAATGCCAGCGCTGATATGACGCAGTCTGCATATCAACCGCAGCTGTGTATTGCCTCTACTGTGCTGACAGGAACAGGCCAATAGTTACTTACAGGTAACGTGCGTAAAGTGTCATTGTCATTAATCGTCAAATAATATGTATATAAAAGAAGGTTAAAGTTGACAGGCTTGTCAAGTCCGTTCGTCAACCGTCCGGGGTTCAACGTCATACTGAACTTCGTCACTGTCCGGGTCTTCCTTCTTTAGCCCTTTCTCTGGCTCTGGTTCTTGAACCGTCCTTGTGGGAGACGGGGTGTCTGTGTCATCGTTCTCCCCTGGTATTTCTCCATTAATCTCGTCGGCGCGTATAACCTTGCGTTTCATCGTGTATTTCTTCAAGAAGAGCACTGGAGAAACCTCAGCTCGAGGACGGACTAAAGACATGAATTCGGGGCTTACCCATGAACAAACACAAGCCGAGCAGTGGTGTGTCGACGATCCAGATTACGGCGATGCTTTTCGTATAGGCATGTTGTACTTGCTGACGAAGGGATAGCGGCTATAGTTGGCAACAAGGTCATTGCTTGATTCAGACTCGAAATGCGCAATCAATTCATACCTGTAGATTGTTCACCAGACGAATGCTATCTGCAAGGTTGGCGCTAGACATGTCTATGTCGAAACCCGGTATGTGCACGATTCGCTTCCGGAGTTCCTAGACAGCGGGTCTAGCATGAATTTGGGTAACCACCTGAGGTCACGGAATAGAGCTTACAGATGACCAGATTGCTTGTCCTACCGACACACCAATCGTCGAGCCCAACTGTCTGAGTAAACCAAGCGTGGCGGTACTTGTCGCCATATCCCTGCTGGGCATCGCCGCCTGTACCGCGAGGAGCGGTGGGAAGAAGAGGCCACCTAGCCCGAGACCGGCCAGGAGGGGATATATGACTTGGACGGCACTGAAATCGGAAGTTTGTTAGCGGCAGGTAAGCCAGTTGGGAGAGGAAGACACGCGCACGTTGTTGAGCGTTCATCCAACATAATCATGAGTCCGTATCCCAGGGTCACGATTATCTATAGCAGATGATTGAGCACGCATGCTCAGCGAAGCAAAAGACAAAACAACTCACATACGAGCCCCACATAATTTGCCGTACATCGCCAATGGCTGTGATTATAAAGCCAGCGCAGAATGATATTACACACGAGCCGAGGGAGAATGGAAGCATCCTGAGGGAGGGTCAATCTCATGTGACAGGCATGATAGGCAATGAGAGAGTACGTACTGTATTCCTGCCCTCGTCGCGGACGCCCCGAGTACTTGATAATATACTGGCAGATAGAACGAACCTGTAGGATCGAGATGAGTGTCTGCATAAACCGCGCAAAGGCTTCATCTCACCTGCAAAGAAGGCGAACCCGTGAAGGAACACGGTCACTAGAACGATAGAGGTAGTACGTGTCTGGTGGGTCAAGTCAGCTGCTATGTCTACGACACTTCATGACTCATGAGGGGACATACCCTAAAGAGCCGGGGCGGGATTATAGGAACACAAGTCGTGTATGTCTCCCAGCACCCAGCACATATGAGGAGGACGAAGCCGACAACCAACAGTGCAATTGTCGCCGGTGTATCCCCTGTGGGGAGTGACCTGTGTTAGTCTGACAGCGACTCCCCAAGATATCTTTGTAGATCACGCACAGCCATTTTCGCTTTGGTTGAACCCCAATAACACACACACGACGCCTCCGACGATAAGTAAAAGGCCGAGAAAGTCGAACTCGGCGATATATTGTCGCAGTGTCTTGTCGTGTTTGATGGGGTTAAGGTGGAGGGTGAAGAAAAGAAACGCAAGGGCGACTCCTCCTGTTGGTCTGTTCGACAGTACATGAGTATACAGTCACGCTGGGCATTAGCAAGATGGCATACAAATTAACGAAGAAACACCATCGCCAGGTGACATGGTCCGTGAACGCCTGGATCACGTTCAGCCGATCATCAAGCAGGGAAGAAACAAGACACTCACTCCGCCAACAAGAGGTCCGATAATTCTGCCGCAAGTTAGCTCAACAGATTAGTTGTTTGTACGAGATTAGACGTACGAGGCAATTCCCCAAAGAGCACCAGCATATCCTCCAAATGTGCCGCGTCTAAAAGCGTCTCAGTGTCCAGATACCATCACAGAATAGCGCACATACTTTTCTAATGGTACGATATCACCAATAATGATGTTCACCATCTGGAAGATTCCACCGCCTCCGATACCCTGTATCGCTCGGGCAATAATAAGCCAAGTCATGCTCTTGGCGGCGCCACATAATGCAGAACCAATCTAGAGTATGGTGCGACCTCGTTCACATCCTCGTTTGCACCTGTAGGATTCGATTTGACGTACCAGAAAGATGACGATGACGGGATAAAGGACCGTTTTTCGACCAATAAGATCGGAAACTCTGCCATAGAAAGGACTGAGTGCGCATGATGCTAGAAGATAGGCACTGACGCGACATATGGAATTAGTTGTTGAGTCACACGATAAACGAGGGTCAAAGCGCATGCGCACCTCCCGACCCATGAGTAGTTCTGCCCACCCTGAAGTTGCGCGACGATGGTAGGCAGGGCTGTCGCGACACTGAATATTGATGGTCACTTGAGTATGAGGTCATAGGATGAAGACCAAGGAGTGCGAGCGTACATTGTTTGATCTAGGGCAGCCTGAAAATCTTTTCATCAGTGGTCGGCACACGACCAAAAGTGATTGAGGAGACCCACGAGGAACGTTGCCAGGAGCAGCGAGAAGAACACTAAAGGAAGGTTATTCTTTGGCAGAATCTGCTGATCCCCCGCCCTCCACGACTTCTCCGCGACAGGGTCTGGCCGCTGGTCCTGCGCATCAGCGACGACGGTCTCTGCCTTCTCGGCATCGGAGCCCTCTGGCATTCGTCGGTCTTCAGTGACGGGCATGCTGTTAACCACGTCGAAGAGTGTTAGGAAGAGAGAAAAGCAGGATTTAGGTCAATAAATACCGCATGTGCGCATTTCAGTGGGCGTATTGTGGGGAATCCGCATGGTCAACATTTTAGCGTGACTCGATTGGTCCGGGTTCCGGATAAATTTGCCTAGGTGAAATGCATGCCGCTGCGAGGATGTTTGCTTGGTAAGGCAAGCCGGTACGGTGCATGAGGTATATGAGAAGGCCTCGGATACTTGCAACATCTCTTCGGAAATCCTGGAAACCTGGCAGCAGTGGCACGAGATGATTTCATGTCTCTGACACGTGCTGGATGACGAGCTACATTAGGTTGCGCGCAGGCTTACTTGATATTAATCGATTTACACGTTTTGGAACACTGTTTTACGAGAACTTACACATATGCAGGAGTGGGCTTCGATCCGCGCACATACAGGCAGCCAAACTCTTAGCATGAGGTGAATCCGTGGCGAAGGTTTGAGATGTGGCCTAAGCAGGATTATGTAAGCGCTTGATCTGGCGCGCGGAGATGCGGCAACTTGCAACTTGTGCAAGCGGTCAAACAAACTCGACCGACGACCTTCACATCCGACTTGTTACTGTAGAAGTTCAACCATTCGTGCTATCATGAACTCTCGCAAATCCATTGTCTACGCTTCGTGTGTGCACTCTTGTTCGATTGCCGCGACGTGGGTCACTACATGGATGATCATAGTAGCCGCTCAAGAAACCGCCACAGTATAGGAAAGACACTACAAGCTCAATACGGCGTACCAATGTGTCTTTGAAGCACCAACTGGCGATCAGGGACGTTCATCTCTTAGTCAACATCTAAGTTTGAGGTAATGCGATTTTCATAAGCGTAATGAGTGGCAAAGCGCGTATTGGAGACGCTAACACCGTTGTGTTGCAGAGGCTTGATCGTGTTCATGTGTAGGTCGATGCCGAGTGGCGCAGTGGTGAGTACTAGAACCTATATTCTAAGTGAGCTAGATCATGAGGTATTCCACTCCCTCCTATCCTATCCTCCAAGCTTTAATTCCGACGACTTTGAAATGTACTATGCCAAACGGGCGCCGGGTTCTCGCAAAAACTACTTTGCCGCCTCTTCTCCTCTCTCTTCGTCCTCGTTGTGCCGAACACCACGGGTAAGCTAGGGGAGGGCATTCCGTCATAATTCGAACTGATGTCTTCGTCGGTAGCAACGGCGGTGTCAAGACGCTGCAAGGCGGGTTACGGCAATCTTCGGTTACTTATTGGCTCTCATAGCCGCAACATGAGTATCCGTCAAAATGTGGGATACGAGCTGCTGTGGCTGTGTTCGCATCTCGACCCCTTTGTCAGAGTTGCGAACGGTTGCGCGCCGGTCGAAAATACCCTAGTACCCTAGGTGTTATCTGCGATAGATCAAACTCCGATATCAAGGGGCGTGTACCGCAGTTCAAGGAACAACGCATTCCCAATCAAACCTATGCGCGCAGTTGACATATTGATGCTGCGTAAGAATCGTCGACGAGCTCGTAGTATATGAAGCCGGACGACCGAAGGTGGATCGGACTACCTTGTTATTCGGTCACTCATCCCCCCTTCTTTTTCTTCAGGTTCGGAAATCACCCCCCTTTCTTCTTCTTTCTTCCACCATGTCGTCTATCTCACCGTCTCCGTCCGCCTCGTCGCTTTTGCCTTCACCTTCAATACTAGTTCAACAGTCAGAATACAACTATACGCCTACCGAATATGTATGCATCATCTTCGTGGTGTTGTTCTCATTGACTACTAGTATGTACATCAGTCTTCATTATGCTCTTGATGGAATGTAACACACACTCCAGTCGGCCATTTACTGGCTACGTTCAGGTACCGATTATGGTGGCTGTTTCCGACTGTCATACTTGCTGGGGTCGGGGAAATTATTGGGTGGGCGGGTCGTTTGTGGTCAAGCCAAAATGTTTTTGCCCAAGATCCATTCATGATGCAGTAAGTTTGATGTCATTGTCACATTCCTCGGAGTAGACGGCTCACGATAAATGTTTTTAGAATTGTCTGCACCATCATTGCACCGACGCCATTCGTGGCCGCTATCTTTATCACATTCGGGGCTCTCGTTCGTAGGCTAGGACAGCGCTACAGCTGGCTATCAGCGCGACTTTGTGAGCATGAATCTGCAGTTGCTCAGCTGCATCATTCGTTACTGACACAACTCTGTATATTCCAGATTCTAGAATATTCTTGACAACCGTAAGCGCAATGCATCATTGCACAGGAATGTGTGCTGACTTGTACGCAGGATATCACGTCTCTTATCGTTCAAGCAGCGGGAGGCGGCATAGCATCCTCTGCCACCACGAACTCTGGGACTTCGCTTGTACGTCGTCGTCATCACCCAAGGATACAAAGCCCGTGCTCATCTCTCTTCTTCTCTGAAAGGGTGCCAATATCATGCTGGCCGGCATCATCATTCAGATGGGTAAGAGCTCCAGATAATTCAATGTAGCGTCATCTCTAATGTATCCCCACAGTTGCACTCTTCCTGTTTATGATTCTTGGTACCCAGTTCTTCATCAGCTTCCTCACAAACCGCCCTGTACACCCATCAGCTCCGTCAGATAACAGCACTACAACTCTCACGAACACCCGTAGATGGAATAGCAAGTTGAAGCAGTTGTCTGTAGCTCTTGCATTCAGTTCGACGGTCCTCATGATCCGGTGAGCTTCAGGAGTCCATCATGTTCGTCTCGGAATAAGCTGACCGTCTGATATAGGGCTGTTTACCGAACGATCGAGCTGGCTGGTGGGTGGAATGGACCCGTTATTTCGACACAGGTATGGTTCAGTAAGTCGTCGGTTTGTTCTCGCTCGCAGGATGCATTGTCTGACGTCAATTGGAAGACATCTTCGACGGTGCCATGGTGGTGTTGGCCATGTACACATGGAACTTCTTCCACCCGGGTCGCTTGCTGTTCAGTCAGCTGTCAGAAGATGTTACCCAAATGGACGAGCCCAAAGGCCCCGGCAGCACTCTAGAAAGCCTTGCGTAATTCAACGCATGCGCCCTATCACTCCTTTACTCCGTATACCCTGACATGACATTAACGAGTAGATTTAGTCGTTGTCTAATAGCATCCCTTGGACTTTCCTCATCGTCTCCCATCCTACCATCTCAACCGTCTCACTGCACCTCACTTATATATGATACTTCACACGGGAATTTCGGACTTTACTTACTCTACACACGGTAGATTGTTGTGTACGCCGCCTTTGAGGCTCTGTATGCGTGTTCGTGTTATTGTAACAGCGGATGGGCGAACTTTGAATATCTTCCTGCTCCACCCAATGCGGTCTGAGGTTTGAGAATATTGACAAGGGGTGATCGTGACAAATCAGCGTGACGGTCATCGATGCGCCGGTCCGAGGTTCGTCACAGATTTGTCACAGTCACGGCAGTCTCGGAGATCGGGAATTGGGATGATTGTGTTCCTCTTGTGTTTCTCGTCGTCGGACAGAAAGTCTCCACTGCACAACCACTGTAGTCTTGCAAGGGTTCATGCATTCATGGAGAGCTGACCTACGAGACGACCAATGGTTCGAATCGTCATAACGAGATAAATTCTCACCGATGGTCTAAGTCGGACTACTTACTACACTGCAGTCGAGTCAGTAGTCGAATTGCGAGATGTCAAAGTGGGGGATATGCAAGTAGTATTGTCCGTGTTAATCTCGTTTCCAGCAGTACCCGATACAACGCTAAGCTATCCACAGTAAGTCCCGATTTCACGGTGTATAGACCACTGCGGGCTCACCACGGAGTAGGTAACTTGTTGGACTGTGTCGAAATCCCAGCGAGTCCAGGGGCCTGGAATCGTACTTGCCAGTCCCCAGATACACGAGGTTCGCGTACTCGTTTAGCGGTAGCGTCTTGGCAAACGCGAAGCGGTGTCAGGAACACCACACGTAATGGAGACGCCTGTAGCGCTGTGAACACTCACGCAGTCTTGAGTGGTGAGCACCTCATATTCCTACATCATTGTTATAGTTTGATCACAAAGAGGGTTCGCCACTCGTTTAATCTGACTCTGAGATATGTTGTGCCAGGCAAACGCGAGGCGTTCAAATATCCTTGAGAAATGCACAGGCCATGGTGGTGGATATCGTTGTACAGTATGTGTGCTGTCTTTGCTTCTAGGTGGTCGAAGGATCATAACAAGCTTGGTAAAAGTGTTTACATCTGAATTTCGTTCACCTACCTCTGCGCAGATACCGTCGTGAACTGCCTCGCACATGCCGCAGGTGTTGCCACACACTTGCTACGGATGCCAAGGGGGACCAATGATGCGGGATAATCGCAAGAGAAACTTTAATAACCTCTCAGTTTGTATCGCATTCGCATGCTTTCATATTCTCCATCACCGCAGTATGGGCGTCTGTCTCGTGGGCTGTGTGAGCGTCATGGTGAGCGAACCCCTCCCTCATGTCTTTTGGCACTCTTTTATTCCTACATTTTGTTGCAGAAATTTTCCCTAGGTTTGGCCAACAGAATACCTGTAATTGGGTCCCTTAAGACCGCTAGGACTCGACAAAAGCCTATAGTACGCTATAGAGCTGGACGCGGTACCTAAAGCCCGATTCCGATGTCGCGGCGTGAGTACCGCAGTTCAGAACTCAGGATCGATTGTAGGGCGCCACCAACCGAACCTATGCACGCATTTGACGTGTTGATGCTGCGTAACGGTTGTTCGTGTTGTATACGAGGCCGCTGTGTGACCGAAGGTAAGTATAAGTTGTTTATTAGGACTCGCACCTTCCCCAGGCCTCTCATCCTTCTTCAAACCTTTTCTTCCTCTTTCCTCCACTTCGATATATTATGTCGTCTACCATAGCATCTCCGACAACGTCCCTGAATATCCCTCTGCCTACGCTTGCGCTGGATGTTGAACAATCACAGTATAACTATACCCCTACCGAGTATGTAGGCATAATCTTTGTGGTGTTGTTCTCCATCACCACTTGTAAGTGTTTCTATTTACCACGCTGTTTTCCAAACTGAAAGAATCTTCAGTCCTCCACTTATTCGCGATGATCAAGTATCGCCTGTGGTGGCTACTGCCTACTGTTATCCTTGCGGGCATTGGGGAAATCATCGGATGGGCCGGTCGTCTGTGGTCCAGCCAAAATGTTTTCGCTCAGGATCCCTTCATGATGCAGTAAGACTCACGCCACCAACTTATTCCTCCGAGTAGATGGCTCAATACAAGTGATATTAGGATTGTTTGTACCATCATTGCCCCGACGCCATTCGTGGCTGCCATCTTCATCACCTTTGGGGCCCTCGTTCGTAGACTGGGACAACGCTACAGCTGGCTATCGGCACGACTTTGTGAGGATCAATCCGTCACTGTCAAGCTGCATTATTCATTACTGACACACGTCTGTATATACCAGATTCTAGAATATTTTTGACAACCGTAAGCGTAATGCATCAGCGAACAGGAATTTGTGCTGACCTGTTTGCAGGATATCACCTCTCTCATCGTTCAGGCAGCGGGAGGCGGCATAGCATCCTCTGCCACCACGAACTCTGGGACTTCGCTTGTACGTTCTTATCATCTAAGGATGAAAAGCCCATACTGATTTCTCGTCTTCTCGGAAAGGGTGCCAATATCATGCTAGCCGGAATCGTCATTCAGATGGGTAAGTCCTCTTGATGTTTCATTATAGCATCATCTATAATGTATCTTCACAGTTGCGCTCTTTCTGTTCATGATACTTGGTACCCAATTCTTCATCAGCTTCCTTACAAACCGCCCTGTGCATCCGCCTGCTCCATCGGATAACAGCACGTTGACTCTAACGAGCACTCGCGCGTGGAATAGCAAGTTGAAACAGTTGTCTGTAGCTCTTGCATTTAGTTCGACGGTCCTCATGATCCGGTGAGCTTCAGGAGTTCATCATGCACGTCTCAGTGCAAGCTGACCGTCTGATCAAGGGCTGTTTACCGAACGATCGAGCTTGCTGGCGGATGGAATGGGCCTGTCATCTCGACCCAGAAGTGGTTCAGTGAGTCGATGTTTTCTGTCTCGTTTATAGAGATCCATTATCTGACATTGATGAAAGATATCTTTGATGGTGCCATGGTCGTGCTGGCTATGTACACGCTGAACTTCTTCCACCCAGGCCGTTTGCTATTCAGCCAGCCGGATGACTCCGAATTCTACGAGCGCAAGGGTGCGCGCAGCACTTCGGATGATCTTGCGTAACCTCACAGTGCATGTATGCATTTCGTTCCTTTCACTCGTAGACTTACAACTACGTACGGACGCCAGGCGCACAGATGCCATTTTATGTAACCTTCCTGGACATTCCGAGATAGTCATTACCTTGAATCCTTCACGATCATTTATGACGAGATGTATGTGCGGTAGTCTATATTACCTCGGGCTCACTGGATACCTCGATATCTTCAACGTACTAGTATATAGCCATAGCGACTCTGCACCTATCAATTTGTTTTCACGCAAAGATCGGAACTTATAATTATACTACATTGAGTAAAGCGACCAACTCCTAGTTAAAGCTGCTGCCTCCAGACTTAAACAGCGACGGACGTCATCTACACGTTTAGCGACCCAACAAACGAGAGGGTGCGTTGTGATATGTGCGAGCCCAGCTCCTAATCAAAATGCTTTTTTTTTATCTTAAAATTCTACGCATTTATATACCGCGTACTACATAGGTACAGTTGCGGTCCTGTCTACAAAGTAAACAGCGTTGGAAGAGAGTACTCAAACGAACCATTGAGATGCATCATGACCCAGAGGNAAGTAAACAGCGTTGGAAGAGAGTACTCAAACGAACCATTGAGATGCATCATGACCCAGAGGGAATTTGATATGCTTCGTGGCGTATGTTCACCGAAACCCAGAGCTCATAGCACCGCCACAAAGTCGAATTAACCGCAGTACAAGGCTATAGGGTCGTGGTAAGTACATAGCACCGCCAGACTGGCACGACTGCGATCAATCCTTGCGCCCACTCCGAAGTAGTACTACTGTGCAGTGAGCACAGTCAGACACAAGGCCGCGCGATATATCGTCGCCATAGCGTTGACATGTCTTTCAGCAGTACCATTTGTATATGATGGTAGCAAACAGTGCATCATTCATGGCACGCGGTGAATTTGGTGAGAAGCACTACAAGCTACTCAAAAATAAAATAAAATAAAAAAGTAGAGCTTCAAACATGAGTACTTCATTCTGCACAACGCATACGATATGTTGATGTCGGTATCTCTTGAGACATATTCACGAGCTGAACTTACGCAGGAACCACAACGGCGCGATCATCTCTAGAGTATGAATGCTGCTCAAGTGCTGAGGCCGACGAGACCGTCGGCGTTGAGCGCTTCATGGCTGCCTTAATCTTTATCGCGCCCGAGTCGTCAGGCCGCCAACAAACTCGGCGAATATGATACCATAGCGATCACCTGCGGTCAGTCATGCTATGTATTCTATCTACTTCATGCTCGAACCGTTAGACAATGCCTTGTATGCTCTTGAGCGCGGAAGTTAGCTGTGTCGGTTAACATGGTTGTTTCTACCAGCGCCAATCATGGGGCCCGTGAGATATCTCGAGAGATCTTCTCAAGTCTTCTCAAGTTTCTATCAGTACTTGCAGTAGATGGCCGAGGGCGACTCGCTCGGAGGCGACTGCGACGAATTCACAGAGCAGGGCTGTGAATTTTCGAGTCAAATCAGACTTCGTTACAACCGCAGCGTCGGAGGCGGCTGTACGTGCGTTCACCTGAAGCAATAGTATGCAAACCTAGGACTACTCAAAATTGTTGGCAGCTGTTTCAGAGCAATCCCGTCCTCTGGATGGACGGTCAAAACTTGAAGGACGCGAGAGTGCGGCTATATAAATCATCGTGCCCGCGCCGATTCATCGTCACCGTTGATACGGTGACATATTGACATTATGCGTAGCTACCAAACCGTGCCTAGCTATCAGCTGCGCTGTCGGGCCCCGGTGACAGGGTATACGTACCGCAGTCGGAAATCCTACTGACAAGATCCTGATGGCTGTCCTGTATAGGTTTTACACGTAGAAGGCTCGGTTTCGCGTAACGAGCACGGTCATATATGAGCAGATGGAAATGCCTCGGTGCGACCAACCATATTTTCCCTCTTAACTCGATAACCTTACACTCATTGTACGTTCTCGTTGTTGTCTATTGACTAGACACTGGTCATGTCCTTCATCCCGGCGACTCCGATGCTGGTGGCGCGTTCGACATACACTAATGCTACAGACATTAACGCACTGTCGCCATACCATTATATACCCACCGAAAGCATCTGCATCATTTATGTGGTCCTCTTCTCTATCTCTTCACGTAAGACATTTTCTATCCTGACACGCGATTCATAATTTAACTGGTAATCTGCAGTGTGTCATGTGTTCCAGATGTTCAAATACCGTCTGTGGTGGTTATTGCCCACTGTAATCTTGGCTGGTGCAGGGGAGGTCTTGGGTTGGTCTGGTCGTTTATGGTCCAGCCAGAACGTCATGGCGCAGCACCCTTTCATGATACAGTGAGCATGTCATATTGTTTCTCACAAAGATTGTTATTGATCTGTCCCCCATAGAATCGTGTGTCTGCTTGTCGCTCCAACGCCCTTTGTTGCCGCTGTTTTCATGTCATTTGGGCATCTTGTCATCAGACTCGGAGAAAGGTACAGCAGGCTCACAGCTCGTAAATGTGAGTCGGAGGCTTTATTGGTCGCGTCGTAAGCTGAGGGCTAACATAATCCATCTCTAGACTCCAGAGTCTTCCTGTCATGCGTATGGGTTTCATCTTCTGGACAAAGCTAGTACTCACGTTGAATTTCTCATACATACAGGACATCGCTTCTCTACTTATCCAAGTAGCAGGAGGCTCTATCGCTGCTGGAGCGTCCACAGATTCCGGTGCAAAACTTGTACGTTGCTTCGACAAGTGTTTGGGAAGAAACCTGATTCTCACCCCATCCGTGTAACAGGGTAGCAACATCATGTTGATTGGTATCATCACTCAAATGAGTAAGCTGGTCTGTATCCCTTTCTTCACACACTCATGGTTTGTCCGCAGTATCCCTCCTTCTATTCATGGTCCTCGCGGCGATGTTCTTCATCAGCTTCCTCAAGGACCACCCTGTCCGTGAAATGAACGCCTCATCAGGTGGTAGCACCGTCACCCTCGTTGGCAGTTCGACTCGGGGTCGCCCGTGGAACCGCCAGTTGAAGCAATTCTCCGGAGCCCTTGCGCTCATCACGACGGTGCTCATGATCCGGTTCGTCAAGCGACTCCTTTACAGCAGGCACTGTGTGCTAACCTGAATGTTCAGGGCTGTCTACCGTACTATTGAGCTTGCGGATGGATGGAACGGGCCTGTCATCTCTACACAAAGGTGGTTCAGTAAGTCTATCTTCTCGCCGTCTTCCGGGATTTCTCTGACCCGAAGCAGACATCTTCGACGGTATCATGGTCACCATAGCTATGTACACTCTGAACATTTTCCATCCTGGCCGCCTGTTGTTCAGCCAGCCGCCGCCGGAGGAAGGCATGATGTTGATGAGCGAGAAAAACGCACTCAACTCTACGACAAACCTTGTGTAGCCCCACACAACACAACACAACACACCTGTGATACGGACATCTTATTTTAGCAATGGACATAGTACTGACGGACGGAAACACGTTAAGTGTGGGCTTCGTTGTAACATTCTACCCGTAGATTCACAGCGATTCCGACTCCTAGCGATGTAACTGTTCATTCGCGGACCTTGTTGACTGTCTGTAGTATAGCAGACATGGACAACCATACTACTCTTCAGTGATGGGACCTGAGCTGGTTTAGATTCTCCATCATTCGAATACTATAGTACACCTTTGGGGGAAACTGTCCGTTAATACTCCTCGGCATCACGTTTTGACGGGATGGGGTATGATTATACTTTTCCGTTCTTCCTCTTCTCAACCTCCTTCACGGCCCACTCATTCACTTCCAGGGGAAACAATGGCATCTCCTTCTCCCGCTGAGGTTCGTGCGCCAATACAACAAGCACGTTGGGCAACTCGTGATGGACGCGCGAAAGCCTGCGGACCGTCTCCAGAGCCAGGTCCCAGTCGAGATACATTGTTTTTGACATGAGACGCGATCCCGCATAGCAATCGCGATGGTGGCATGTATCTCCGGAGAGCAAGAGGAAAGTGTCTGGACCAACACGCACAGCGGCAAGCATGTGTCCTTGCACATGTCCGGGTGCATCGACGAGATAGAGCGAGCCGTCACCGTAGAGGTCGATTGCACGCTCAAAAGACGCGAAGGGACTCAGGAGAGCTTTCGAAGGACGGTTGAAATCCACGTATGTGACCTTCCTGCCCTCGGGAAACGCGGCGAAGCGTGATTCCGGATTTTTGGGATACGCATCGGCAAGTATGACCTCCGTTTCTGCGCCCACTACTATCTCAGCTGAAGGGAATCGTTCTGGATCTCCAATGTGGTCCCAATGCAAGTGACTAGTCAGGCGAGAAATTTAAGACTGAAGCTCAATCAGCATTAGGACGTGTACGACATACCTATAGATGATGGTATTGATCTCGCTAGGTTCAACACCTCCCTCGAGCAGAAGATCTGCTACGTCTTTCTCGCAATCCGGCTTAAACCACTTGACGCGGTCAACTAGCGCAGGTGGGTACCCGTGCCCATGCTATGTTCAATAGAATGGTTGAATGCATATTGTCGAATTGAGAATACCGATACATACCTTTCGCACTCCAAGATCGAAAAGAACCTTTCCTTTCGTCGGATGGGTTATAAGGAAGGAAAACGCAGGCACCCATGCACCCTGGGAGTCATCGGTATCGGCAGCGTCGAGAAAGGTTAGACTATCTCTGAGCCAGACGTGACCGCCTACAACGGCTTTCACGGAGACATAGGTCTGATTTGGTTTGTCGGTCGGAAAGTTTGGAATCGGGGCAGCCATGAAGTTAAAGAATGATAGTGCTTGATAAACGCAGCTTAACGATGGGGCCAAGCTGGCTCCTCAATATGTATGTCGGGAGCATGCCGTCCGAGAAGCCTGTAGAACATCGATTGGTAAGGAGCCGTGAGAGGCAGCTGGAGAGTCTTGTTCGTCCTTGTTCACCCTTACTAAGCATCTCCCATCCATAAGCCTCATACCAAGCGAAAGTTTAACTTCATTGCTTACTCAGGCAAGACTGAGGTGTAAGTTGCGACATTGACGAGGTCGCTTCCTCTCACATCAAGAACCGCAGATAAGGGACGATAAGGGTACTTATCGCTTCCCTTACGGTAACAAATTTCTGATAACCAACTTGCTCTTGACTCTCATTACGATTTCGTGGCGAGTGTTGTCGCCCTGCTACAGTGCAATAAAGACTGGTGTCACTCATCCAGTGTATAAAGGACGGCATTTATCCAAATATACCAGGGCCAAACCGTCTCAACACCATGTGTTATCTGCATACTGACATCAGCCTACTACAGATGACCCACGAACTATCTAGAACTCCTATGCGAGTGTGTCTCCACCGCCACATGAAATATCGTGAGTGTGATACTGGCGGCTTCTGATTGCCACTATGAACCTACTTACCCTTCTCTTGCCATATGGCAATTATGGCGCGAGTGCCTTCGCCACGTACTCGGGATTTGAGAGAACGTTCCTGATGATTCTCCGGCTCCGATGATATAGCTTTTGATACTCTTTATCCAGCTGCTTCTTGGCCCGCACTATCCTCACGGTGGACCACATGAATGATCCTAGAAGAGGCGTGGTGTTATCACGACTCTCGAATGCGTAGATACTACTACTAGCAGAGCAAGGCTCTGAGCTAGACCGATGAAGTTGTAGGTGAGTGTTCAAGCTGCGTTATGTCTTTTGCCTCACTCATCGGTTCCATTGCTTTGTTACAGAACCACGCTATAGTGGGGATCAAACGGTGACCGGAGAACTGTGTAGTTCGCATGATTCAATGATATGATGGCATGTAAGCAACTGGATAAGGCCACACGAGGAAAGTCCGGTCAGCGAGATGTGGACTTGACAAGCATGCACCCACAATCGCCTAGTGGGTGTCGGTTGCACGCAAGCTGCCCCGGAAATTCTTGAAGTGAGACTTTGATGCATCCTCCTCCTCCATTCCTTTTCTTCTAGAAGCCACTGTATAGTGGAAGGCACTACGGTGCGTGCCGTGTCGAGCTTGACACGAAAAGAATCTACGAAGTGCAGAGTGTATCCCGACCTCCAGGAGCGTTGATGAAGGTCGTTCTCGGTCCTGGCGGAGCATGGCGGGCCGTGCCTGCATGTTCATCGCTATTCACCGACCCACATTGGGCGGCAATGAACGGCGGCATTGCGGCGGTCTAGTAACCCCACACTCGATTAGGCCTAAGACCCTGGGGTACGTAGTGCCATGAGCCGGCATGGTTCTGATTCGAGGACGGGTAGGGTCGGGGCGGCGGGTGGTTCTACGGCGAATTTGTAGTGGCTGAAGTGTACGACCCATCGCTATCGATTGACTGCCTCATGTGTAGCGGGTTAGATACCACCTAAAGGATTTTAGACTGTCCTGTGGCGATCACACAAGTGTACTGGGTATTGTGTGATGATGGATCGCAGACCAGCTGTGTGTATCTTTGTTGAGCTTGACGGTGATAGTCGCAGTTCGCCTTTGTGGCTGAGGCCAGAGGCGATCGCCGCTTACATCAGAGATCAGCCCGATCAAGATCTGAGATGGAGGAAGAACTCCCAGCCTGTTCGAAATTTTGTTCTCGTGCAAGAAAATACGAGTCACACACCGTCATAAGTTCGAAATGTTCAATTATCCTACCCAGTTTTCTTTGTTTACTCTGCCGACACCACGGAGTAACAAACCAAGAACATAGAAAAGTAAAAAGCGCGTCCACTCCAAGTAGCTCTCTAATAACTCTTTGGTTTCAGCCATAGGTGGAACGAGAGTTTCATGGACTGAGAGACTTGAGCCATTAGGATCTCGGCAAAGGAAAAGGAAACAAGCCATCTGTTACCGCGGCACATATTTTGTCGGGCGTCTCATTCACCGACAATTTTTACTGCAAGCATGCTGTAGCTCCGTACACCAGACAGATCATGCGGCCCTTATATTAGCTCTGCCCACGCGAGGGCGTTTTCCTTACGCACTCGAGCCTTTTACATCGTCTTGCTCGTGCCCACTGGCATCAGGCCGTTCCTCACGCCCTTCTCCCCCCTCCCCTCTCGAAGCGGGTCCCACCATGTCTACCGACCCCAGCCTACCACCATCACCACCACCTTATGACGAGAAACGAGACGGCTCGTCGCTCGAAAAAGGGAAAGAGGCCAGCGTGGTCGAGGCGACCAATGGCTACCGCTTCGATGCCATTGACCTTGACCAGGTCCAGCGCAAGCTGCAGCAGCGTCACGTCCAGATGATTGCTGTGAGTCGCATCTCTATACGCTTGTTTGGCTTTTTTCTGAATAGCAAAAGATCGCTGGTACAATTGGAACAGGTCTCTTCCTCGGATCCGGTCTCGCGTTACAAGCCGCCGGGCCATTAGGTGCCCTCATCGCATACGGCCTTGTCTCGACAGTCGCATACGCCTCTCTCTGCGCGTTAGGAGAAATGACTTCTCACGCACCAATATCGGGAACATTTCCTCACTACGCCGCTCGTTGGGTGGATCCTGCATACGGATTCGCGCTTGGGTACGCCGCAAATCATGCTTGGGAAGTGCCGATATTGACCCTTCTTATAGTTGGAATTACTTTTACTCCAATGCGATCTCAATCCCCGTAGAAATTTCAGCCTCGTGTATTCTCATCTCGTTCTGGGACCCAGATGTACGTCTTCTAATCGCCCTGGTATTGAAGCAGAATTTGAGAGTAACATGCGATGTAGATGGGTCACCAAGCAGCGTACACCGCCGTGCTTGCAGTCATGATGTGTGTGTGCAATGTGTTCGGTGTGAGGTGGTTTGGAGAGTCAGAGTTTTTCTTCTCGATAATCAAGCGTACGCCCTTCACAACTCGTATGGCACTATCAGCCGCTCACCTGGTTTTTTTGCAGTCCTGCTCATCACTGGTCTGATTATCGTTGGACTTGTCATTGACTTGGGAGGAGGGCCGGATCACGACCGTCGCGGCTTCCGTTACTGGAGGAACCCTGGGCCATTTGCTGGATCAGGACTTGAGCCGAAGCATGTTCCATTAGATCGCTTCCTCGGAATGGTCAGCGTGCTCGTACAGGCGGCGTTCTCATTCCAGGGAATGGAATTGGTCGCCATGTAAGTACCATGCCCGATACGTCCTATTTTCTAAGCTCACCTTCCTACTCGTAGAGCGGCTTCGGAAACTGAGAGCCCACGCCGCAACATTGCTAAGGCGGTGAAGAGGGTTTTCACTCGCATCGTCTTTTTCTATGTACGTCAGGTCTCCGAGCGTTCGAGACTTTTATCTTAATTCGGACATTCTTTTCCTAGATGCTCGGCATCCTCATCACGGGCATGCTCGTCCCCTACAACGACCCGAGTTTGCTGTCCACCGCGGGAACCGCTGCGGCCTCGCCATATGTCATTGCCATCACCCGTTCAGGAATCAAGGTCCTCCCGCACATCATCAACGCGTGCATCTTCACGTCCGCCTTCTCCGCAGGAAACTCGTTCCTATTCTCGTCTTCCCGCGTGCTTTACGGTCTCGCGTTGCGTGGCCAAGCACCTAGAATCATGACTTATTGTACCAAAGGTGGTCTCCCGCTTGTCGCGGTTGCATTCACCGGTGCATTCTCTTTCCTCGCTTTCATGAACGTCTCGAGTGGAAGTGTCACGGTTTTCAAGTGCGTTGTCATGAGCCAACCTATGATTGAGATGGAGTACTGACCAGTTTCCTTCCACAGTTGGTTCGTCAGTTTGTCCACAGTCGGCGGTTTCTTGTGTTGGATGGGCATGAACGTCACCTATGTGCGGTTCTGTACGTCACTTATCATGATGCGATTTACACGATCGGCTGACCTTCCGCTCTAGACCGTGGAATGAAGGCACAAGGAATTGACCGCAAGAAACTCGTATACCATAGCAACCTTCAGCCCTGGTTAGCGTACTGGGGAATATTTTGGAACACCATATTCATCCTCGTCAACGGCTTCGAATGCTTCTGGGATTTCACCGCCTCAGCATTCTTGACAGCATGTACGTCAATCCCCGTCTCTGATGCTTGCTGAGAACTGACTCCAATATGCTCGCGTAGACATCAACATCCCTCTGTTCCTGACCGTTTACTTTGGATGGAAGATATTCAAACGTACCAAAATCTGGTCAGTCGACGAGATGGATTTCGTAACAGGCATCCCGACCCTCGAGGAGACCGAGACACCCGAGGTCAAGCCTGCGAACATAGGCGAGAAGATTTTCGATATCATCTTCTAGTCCTTGGTTGCAATTTGCGCATAGCTTCTGTATTTGCGTATGCATAATCGAAGCTGCATGTCATGACATATCGAGATACCTCGATTCATGAATCGCTGTCAGGTCGGACGTTCCAGTATCTGTTGCTTGTTATCGGATGTACCAATTTCTTCATGACGCCCTGATGCCAAGTATTCCTCGTATATATGATATATAATAGTGTATTGATACCTCCTCATATAAACACTGCGAGGGTCTTCAGATGCGAACTCAATCCCGCCATATCTGCATGCCAGGTGTTCCTGCAATGTTCCTGCCACTCGTGTAAGCAGTTCAGATGGCTTCATATTTGGTATGCAGGCCACTTGGGAAGCCAGTCGAACCGACAAGCCGCAGGAGCCAGGAGGGACGGGTGCACTCGCGACGCATTCCGACAGTGATGGGGAAGATGTCGCTCCTTTTTTGGAAATGTCAGCCTAATCCGGCGGAGTGAATTACCGAGACGTCGAGAAACGAAAGTGAGATTTGCCTGACGTCGGCTCACTCTTGTTACATCTGAAAGGTAAAAGGGGCATAAATATTGAGACCCGTAGGTCTACCACTCCGGGAAAGCGTGTCATCCTTGTGCAGGGGCCATGCTAATCTTCTCTGTATCGTTCCAATTTTTTCGTATGTCACCCCGAAGGGGACATTAGCCATAGGGAGAACTCGCAACTCACGGCCAAGGTTCTGTATTTTATTCAAGTTGCGGGTTGCGGGCGTTTGTGACCGAATACACAAGCGCGTATCTACTGTTGTATCAACGTACCGTCTCCCCTCGTTTGGTCTCCAGATCGCTTCACGCTTTCACGCTGTCTTAGCACTCCCTGTAACATATTGTCCAATGATGCTAAATTCATATTGGAGGGTATAGGTATGTGTACAAGGATTGATAAATATCAATAGATAAATAAATAAATAAATAAACAGAACAGAACGCTTTCGATCGCACAAAGTCGCATCTTACCAGCCTTTGTTTACAGGATAAGAGCGCGCCCCGTTGTTACGACTCGATCCCTGCTTGAACATCCACTCGTACGGAGCGGTACTAACAGGCGTCATCGCTGGTGAACTGGAAGACGCATCCGAGGTCGTCGAGACAGATGCCGCTTGGGCGGCGCCCAGTGAGGCAGAGGCTGTAGCGGTTGCTGAGACTGCGGCGTCGGTGCTCGACGCGGTGGCAGAGGCTGAGACTGAGGCTGAGACCGAGGCTGAGACTGAGACTGAAGCTGAGACTGCGGCGGCAGAAGGGCCCGGGGTGGCTTCAGGATCAAAGACTTCGACTCCCAGGGTATGCGCCGTCTGCGTTGCGTCAGACGAAGAGCTGGACGCCGATGAGACGCCAGAGGTCGATGCGGCTGCAGCAGCCATAAGAGTAGTCATCGAGCCAGTCTCAGTGGGTGTCGACGAAGCGATAACGGAAGTCGAAGTCGAAGAGGCCGCAGCAGCCATGAAAGTAGACATCGAGTCCGTTGCTGTGGATGTCGAAGAGAATGTCACCAAAGTCATCGAGTCAGTGGCAGAGCTCGGGGATGCATCCGACGGGGTAGCGGCCGCGGCGAATGTAACTGTCGTTGACGTTGGGTCACTAGACATAGCCGTGGACGTCGAATCTCCAGCAATAGCAGTTGATGTCGAGTCACCAGAGGGGCCAGTCGACGACGAATCACCAGAGATATCAGTCGACGACGAATCGGCGGAGAGAGGCGTCGCCATCGAGTCGCCAGAGATGGTCGTCGAGTCTTCGTCGGGATAGCTGGAAGAAGACGCGTCGGAGGCAGAGTCCTCGGCTTGACTTTCCGCTAGCTGTTCTTCCTCCCACGCGGCGGATGAGACCATGGGAGGGGAGGGAGTGAAGCGAAGGGTGACGTTTTGCGCATTGGAGAATTGAGAATCAGCTGCAAATGAGTGACTAGCGGCAAAAGTGGCAGGCCTTGTCGCATCGCCAAAATCGTTGTTCTCTAGCTCAGAATTGAGGTTCGTGATCCTCGCAATGGTTGCATCCGAGTCTGTCGAAGGATCCATCGATGCAGTAGAGTCGCTAGGCGCAGTCGTATCCGAGCTATCTCCACTAGGGCTTGTGCCATTCGTTGTGCCATTACTGTCCGCGCCAGAGGTCTGATTACCGCTCATCCCGTCGTCCTCGCCGTCAAACCACATAGGTTGGATGATGCCAGTGTTGGGATCATAGGCGAAGATCTGACTCTTGCGTCCGCTGACCGTGGTGTTATAACAGCTTTCCATCGTAAGCGGGGAGGGCGCGCTTGGTTTGGCGTCGAACGTAGCACAGTAGTCCTTCATGCTTGCGTCTTCAGCTTCAAACATGGGAATCTTCAGTAACACCTTGCGATACGGGACTGAAGTCGAGTTCGAGGAGGTGGTGGAGTTCGAAGGAGATGTCGAGTTCGAGGTAGAGTCAGAGTCAGAGTCAGTGCCGTTGACGACCGAAAGGAAAATCTGGGTCGCATTGGCACCAGAGGCATTCAGAATGAACGGGTTGAGCGATCCGGCGACATCATCGCCCAACGCCGGTGACAGCGACAGAGAAGCGATTGTCTGCCCCACAGTCGACCCGAAGACTGAGCTCTGCGGACAAGGTTGCGAACGTTATCAACTGAACTGAAAGAAATCTTGGCGCACTCACCACGATGTCAACTCGCCCCGGAACACCATCCATTTCGGAAGAGTCGTCACGCCTTGTATTGTAGTGATTTCTGAGGCCGTCATGATGGTGATGATTGTTCCTGCGGCGCAAGGACGACACCAAGACCATGCCATTCTTGCCAAAGAGTAACGTAGAGTCCGCAGCACGCTTCTCGTTAACACTGACATTATCATGGCTACCGTTAACCATGACTCTGTTGCTGACGTGGCTGCAGTGACGGCCATAGCACTCTGGAGACCTTCTTTCCATGTGTACGTGGTCGTTGGAGCCTTTGACGACGACGTTACTGTAATCACGGTGGCTGCCTTGGATATGCACATGGTCGTCGTTGCCCGCGACCACTGTGGAGGGATTGTCGCGCTTGTCGCCGATCCATAAGTTGCCTAATTGCAACAGGGGGTGGAGAGGATCCCATACTAAGGAGGACTGTGGGCGAGTTACATGAGTGTGAGCACAATTGTAGGGTAGGAGTTACTGTCACACACCTGCTTCGCATTCTTTGCCGGGTGATGAATCCTACTTATGGTGCCATGCTGCATAGAACGACGGGGAAGCGGTAAGCCCGGAACGCCGCCACCGAGACTGGGTAGTCCCGGTAATCCAGAGAAAGACGTGCTACCGGCTCCAGATCCAGCGTTGGCATTAGCATTAGGTCCATTGTTGCTAGACCCGGAACCGTGATTGCTAGGAGGACGGGAGGAGCCACCATGATGGGATGACTTCTGCGCCTCATGCCGAGCCGGGCTGGGAAGCGCAGCGGCGTTGACCGACGGAACGAAGGATACAATCGCCAGGGCAGAAAGAGATGCCAAGACGGCGAAGTTGTGGGATAGGATGACCATGGCTGATAAACTGAGGCGACGAGGTAAGTTGATAGCGAAAGTGTGCGGAGAGCGAAAGTATTAGCGATCCGGTCGCGAAGAATGTGCAGAAAGACGATAGCAGAGCGACAAAGCAATACGACGAAAGGGTATAGGGACCGCCGGGGTCGAAAAGAGAACGCAGGTGAAGGGAAGGGGGAAAGGTGCGTTGGAGTGAAAACGAACCAGCCGCGTCTCTTTATAACTTCTCGGCGAAGGAAGCCCCGCAGCGGCAAGCCGAAAGCGTCTGGCTCCATAGCTGACCACGGCTGACAAGAAACGACTCGCAAGGGTCAGCCCATGGAAGCATGCAGGCGGGGGTCGTCGAAGTCGCTGTGCAAGGAAATCTTGCCCGTTTTGGGAGGTCGTACTCCCGATTTGGATGGGCTCTTCTCAAGCGCGTGCTGCATAAGCGAGGTAGACGCTTTATAGACGCCTATATATCGCTCTCTGCCTATTGCCACAACACAGCCGAGAGACCTTGGGTTTGCGAAGGTTCCGTCCTCATGACTAGTCGGCTTAAACGAAAACTAAACGATCTTGGAGTCGATACTGCAAGTTCAAAAGCGAACGAGAACTTTTGCCTTGTAAGTAACACGGGCGCGAACATGAACCTAGCTTACCTTGACCTTCCCTTAGATTGGCACACCATTACCACCGCTAGAGAAATCGAAAGACACTGGAGAGTTTGTACCATTATGGAAGCAAGACGTTCGGGATGAGAAGGGTCGTAGGAGGCTGCATGGCGCCTTCACAGGCGGGTTCTCCGCTGGATACTTCAATACGGTTGGGTCAAAGGAAGGTGTGTAGTATAATGGTATTTGCACTGTCCTTCGCTCACGATCTATTGTGTAGGATGGGCACCATCTACCTTTGTATCTTCGCGCTCTGAGCGTGCTAAGAAGCAAGCAGCTCGTCCCGAAGACTTCATGGACGAAGAGGACCTTGCGGAACTGCGCGAGAGTAGGAACCTCATAGATGAGAATGAGGAAATGGAATTAGGTGGGACAGAAGCTGAAATGCGGAAGCGCGCTGGTATCGTGACAGAGGACGAGTGCGTACAATCCCTTTGCTACACTCATTGATATTAACAGCAGGTGTTGTAGTTCCATGGCAAACGCCCTTGCCGCATCTCTCGCTCCTTCCCCACAAGATTCTATTGGTGCCCGAATATTACGCAAGATGGGATGGCGAATGGGACAAGGCATCGGGCCGCGCATCACGTACGAGCAGCGCCGAGCACAAGACCGAGCCGCTCGAGTTGGACGCGGGGCACTGCCAGAAAGCGACGAGGGAGAAGCTGAAGAAGCGAAGAAGCATATGTATCCAAGACGAGATACTCCCTTACTCATCGCATCGCGGAAAGATAACTCTCATGGGCTTGGTTACACTCCCGGTATGGGTTTGCACGAAAGCTTAGGTGGACAAAGTAACGCAGAGCCAAAAGGACCTCGATTAGCAGGTCTGTATCGTTTTCTTTGCCAATTAAATGAAAATGTACTCAAGATATGTCGATTCTTCCTAGCGGGCTTTGGTTTGGGTGCCCTCAACGACGCCGATGAGGACGATGTTGATATTTATGACGGGGCATTGCGCTCTCAGTCAAGTAGACGAATTGCCTATGATGCGACAGACGACGACGATAATATCATGATGGGCTCTTCACGACATTCAAAACGAGGTCCGGTCAACGTGAGTTATCTTCACCACTTTTATCTCGGATAACGCTAACCGTCAACAAGAGGAAAGCGCAAAGTACCACCACACAGACCTTCCGCGACGGTAGACCAGTGCTCAAAGGTTTTATTCTTGCGGATCAGCCAGTGGCGGAGGAGAGATGGTGAGTTCCTTGTAGTATCTTCTCGAGATGTGACACTATATCCGTATAAACAGGTTCCCTCTCCCTGATATACCCGCTGGTTGGAAGCCAAACCCCAAGCGTGTATGGGATTCTGAGAGCAACAAGGAGAATGAAGTGTCGCACAAAGGCAAGGAGCGTGCTGAACCTCCGAAGACGCGAGCCGAGTGGAAGAGTAGTCTGCTCACAGCAGATGAGGTGCGTCCTGTATACCAATTCGCAAACAATTCCCACTAATGCGTTCTTTCTAGCGCGGCTCGATGCTAGGAGAGACTCCTCTTCCCAGCCAGCCCCGTTCTGTCTTCGAATTCATGTCGCAAAAAGATCGAGAACGCCTGGAGCAAATACGGAATTCCAAAGGCGGACCCTCTACTTCTGCGGGTGTGCCAGAAACGTCCCCGCCTCCACCGCCACCTCCCATATCAGCACCAGGGGAGCTCAACATCCCACGCCTACACCCATCTGTCGCGAAAGCCGCGCTTTCAGGCTTCCAACCGTTTACGACGGACCCTTTCAAACAAGCTCGCTACACCACATACCTGAACTTTGCGTCATCCGCCGACCCGAATGCACAGTTGGGCATGGGCCCCAGTCCAGGGCAGAGCATGGAAGACTTCAACAAAGAGCTCGCGGACTACGCGAAGTCAGCAACAGTGTTCAAGCCACTCTCGGGCGCAATGGCGAGCCGCTTCCAAAGCGCCGTCATCATCGAGAACGGGCCGAAGGCGGTGGAAGGGCTGCACACGCCAGATGTATTCACACCTGCGCAGGAGGAAGAGAACAGACAGAGAGTCGAGGAGAAGAAGGAGTTGGATCCCAAGATGGCGGCGGTCAGACTGGGCATGTACGGTCCGCTGACGCGTGAGATCACGCCGTGGCAGCCTGCACGTCTTTTGTGTAAGCGGTTTGGTGTGAAGGAGCCCGAAGTGGAACCCGACGCTGCAGATAAGTCTGCACCGACTGCGGGGAGCGCGAGCGAGGCTGCAGCTGCCGCGGGATCCTCTGAAGCGGAGACTCGTCTCGCTATCACTGACGGATCAGCGGAGGGCGAAGGCTCGGGCGAGCGACGGTCCGGACCGCATCGTCGGAACCTCGCGAACGTTGGTCTCGGAGACGATGACGAGCAAGGTCGAGATACGCTCACTTACCAGCGACCTGCTATGGACGTCTTCAAGGCCATCTTCGCAAGCGACGACGAGGACTCTGACGATGAGGAAGACGTCAAGCCTGATGTCAAGGAGTCCACGCCTGGACCGGTATCTGCTCCCAGCGTTGCGAAGGTGGAAGGCAATATACCTAGTCACCTCAAATCTGCAAGCCCTGCGCCAGCATCCTATGCACCGAACGTGTCCAGTTCGGTTCCAGAACCCGAGAGTGTTGATCTCGCTACGTTCAAGCCAATGTTTGTACCACGGTCTGAACGCGAGTCAAGAACAGACAAATCGAAGGACAAAGATCGGGACAAGAAGAGCAAGAAAAAGAAGCATGCAAAGACTCTTGTATCGTTCGACACGGAGGAGGAAGGGCTGCAGGTGAAGCCGGTCGCGCCAAAACGCGAGAAACACAAGGACAAAGACAAAGACGGCGAACACAAACGGAAAAAGCGGAAAGAGAAGAAAGATGAGGACGATGACGATAGCATGTGGGTAGAGAAACCTGCGCCCGAGGTTGTGCAGCATCTTGATATCAAGACAGGATCTGTCACTCCCGCAGAGGCACAATCAGACGATTCCACTCCGGCAGGTCCACCAAGAGGTCGCAAGAGAGCCATCGACTTCATGTGACGACTGGCGCGAATAGTCAAGCAAGTATTACAGGTCGACCGTACTCTATTACATTATGTCCGGGTCACAGCTTCCGGAATTTACCCTGCATCCATACCCTATACATCTTCAATTGTCGTTTCCTGTTGACGATCAGCCGCCGGTCGACGCCCAGCTGCTCGATGGCGAACAGAGGATGTAGGAGGGGCGGCTCGTTCTCTGGATTCAGTAGAGATGGGTGAATTGTCGGCGCCTTAGCTGGCGTTGCGACCTTGTCTTCCGACGGAGGGGTCGCACTGAGCCCTGCGGGTGGTGGGGAGGTATGCAAAGGGGTGTTACTGGCTTCCGAAGGTTCTCCATCCTCATCTTCAACTGTCACTTCCGAGTGGGTTGTCTTGAACAGCGCAGGTACGGTCGAGCCGGTGAACAAGAGAGCCAGCTCATCTAGTCACGCATCGGATTAGTCTGAAGTTGGGCAGGCTTTGAAGCTAGCGTACCTAGTTCGAAGAAGTACACCCGCGTCTTGTCACCACGGATATAGAAATTATCTTCTAAGAGACGACCAGCTTTAAACCGCAGTTGAGTAAGGTCGTAGCGACCGTAGTCGCGGAACAGGACTAATCCGCCTGGCTTTAGAACCTGTCACGATAAAGACGTCAGAGCCTTATGTCTGAGACCGGAATGCCGGCAGGACTGACTTTATGTATATTGCTGATAGCTTGTCGCCATTCCCCAGGATGAAGGGCACTGAGGACGAAGATCAATATGACGATGTCGACGCTGCCCTCCGGTAGATCAGGCGGTAGAGAAGGACTTGACAGGTCCCACACAGCAGCCTGTATGGTGCCTATAGGTGGTGAAAGATACAGCTCATTGTTCTACCACTCCAAGTGATGGAGATGTAAGTTACTCGTTAGCAATCACTGCGAGATAGCTCACCTGCACCAGTTTCACGGCATGTGATGAATAGTCGTAGGCTTTGAGAGCTAAATTTGGATTTTTGTTTGCGGAGAGGAGAGGGAAACTTGCATTTCCTGCGCCTACGACGAGGTGAGATTTGACACCATGGCATATCGAATTGCGGACCTACCACAGCCGATTTCCGCGATAGTTATGTGACCTGCCTGTACCTTGATTAGCAGGCCTCCGATGTAATAAAAGAACTACTCACGTCTGCTTCTGTAGCTCTGACAAGCTCGGGGAATTCGAGATGCAACCTACACATAACATAGCGTTAGAGTGGCGAAGTAGGGTGAAGAGAACGACCTCTAACCATTTCCTGTTCTTGAAGAAGTTATTTGCGTTCATCTTGTAGAAGTTATCCCTGGAAGTCTTCTTAGCATCCCAGTAAACAGAGTATTTACAATAGATTATGCGGTACCAATGCTTCGCAGGCTTCTCGTTGTACTTCGTCTTCTCCTCTTCTGGTACTGGAGCACTTCTCTGTTTGCCCAACGCAGCGGCGATAATCTCGTCCTGATCGTCAGGCGGTGGCACATGGTCCCATGCATTCTGACTCCAGACGTCAGCTTCATCTGTTAAGAATCTTCCGGGAACATAGAGATGAGGAAATGCTTGAATCTGAATTATTTCGCTCACCTTGACCCGAAAGGCGGCTTGTCAGCTGTGATGTCGTGGACAGACGAAGCGACACGCGATGCTTTTGGTGCGCTGCTCGAAGAGCTCCCTTCATTTTGCGTCGTCTCCATAGTTTTGGGAGTGACTGGAAGACGTTGAGGCAATGATCTGCGACTGCTAATATAAATGCGACTCTGCGAGCAGGGAAACTTACGCGATCACGTGAATTTGCCCACGTGGAATTAGCGCTAACGAACCCGCGCCTTAGTCTCTCCCGCCACTTTCTTCAAGTTCAACGTGCACCTCCTCGAGTTGGGCCCTGTGCAACCTCCTTCCTCATCAATCTCCTCCGACAGAGACCTTGAGGACATATATCATTAACGTGGTCTCTACCCAGCACTAGTATCACGATGGCGTCGAAGGGCTCAGTCACAAATTTCCTCAAACCAAGACGCAGCGAGGCCATGGCGCGTATACGGACGAACGGGCTCGGATTGATTATCGCGTTCATGACGACGAATTTGCTGCCTTTGCCCTCGCCATGGACATCTTTCCGCGTAGTGTGGTCTGGTGCAAATAGGGGTGGCCGCGCGAGCGTCGGAGCTGTGTGGTACGGCTTGTGTCTAATAGGTGCGCGCGTTCCCATAATTTTGGGTTAATGAGATGCTCATCTGTGTTCAAGAATTCCTCATATTTGCTGTTCTATCTTTCAATGTACTGCAAGCCGCGTATGCTCTCAAATACCCTCTAGCAGCGCTTCCACCACCCCCATCACCGGCCAAGCCAAAAGCCTTATCCACGCCGAACCTATCTTCCTCTCAAAGAAGACTATCCGGGATCACGACTGTGAGCACAATACTGCTTCGGGTGCGCAAACATTGTACTGACACGCCTCTCACACCCTTGGCGCATCATAGGTTAGTCCGCAGACTCAGAAATCCTTTACTTCCTCGGTGTCTGGATCTACGTTATATGCATCGTCGCCTCTTTCTACACCATCAAGAACAATACACTACTCGACACCCCTGGACACGTCGATAGCATCATCCACCGGAAGCCCATCCCCTATCCTGAATTCACCGCTGGCGGCGTATAGAGGAAGGCACAGGATGAGCGCAGGACGTGAGTATTGCGGCGCTTGATTATTGTGTCTCATAATCAGCTGAAAACTTGGTGCATAGGTGCTTTTGACGGCGACCTGTTGAGCCGGCTCACACAGAGCACGCAGGACGACGACGACTGACGCTGTTGCGCGAACATGTTGGCATCAGCAAAATAGCCGTCGTAGGTGTTGTATTCCAACGCTTCACGATTCTGGAGGAACGTTCGTGTCGGGCATAGGATACCAGGAGCAGGTGTAATATTTTCTGTCGTTGCTATATATATTCAGCCAAGACAAACATGGTGTAGGCACTGATACACGCACAGCGGGTTATTCCGGTCTACGCAATCTCCTCGACCACAAGAACTGGACATAGCTCATGCGTCAAACATGTCTTCTTGTCCGGCGGCCAAACCTCCGAAATAACATGTCAAAGCCTTGAGTTTCGGCCCCATCCACTCTTCTTCCACTTCCACCTTCTCAGCAGCCTGTATATCCTCCCCCTCACCATTGACTTGTTCCTCTTCGGCAGTACTTTCGTTCTTCAGCAGAGATGAGATCTCATTAAGATTCGTATTACGGGGGAGGAAGTAGGCGACATTCTTGGTGATCTTGCGAGAAAGTGCGAACAGTTCTGCGCCATGTATAGGCTTGATCTGAGCCAACGTGAATTCTGGATGCCCCTCGGATTGTTTGTCGACAGTGTGATTCGCTTCGTCTGCATTCTTTGTTGCTAAAGAGGGTCCAGAGAGATATTCTGGTCCGCCCCAAGGTGGACTCAGGAATACGACATCGATTTTTCGCTTCTGATTAGGAAGTGACAGGTATGCCTTTGCAAAAGATATGTAGTCCCCTAGGATGAACTCTATGCGATTATCAACACCATAGATGACCGCGTTATGTCGTGCGAGTGCGAGCCTTGTGGGAGAGGTATCCAGGGCAATCACTGCAGTATGTAGAAGTCAAGATGAATACGTTATACAGAGCACATGGAACTCACCCCTTTCGCACGTCTGGGCGAATGCAATCGTGTTCCCACCTACTCCGCAAAAAGCGTCCAGCACCGTCCCGCAACGACATCGCTCGGCAATTTGTGTAGCGATCAGCTCCGGAGTGATGCTATACCAACCTTCTTCATCCAGCAGGCATCCGGAAGAGTACAAAGAGAAATATCGTTCCTTCTGAAAAAAGTCTAATCCACAAAATCATCAATTTGAGTCGGCACTGCAGCCTTTGCTGGAGAAAATGTACTCACATTTGCGAAGATGTACGGGCACTTCTGATGCATCTGTATAATAAGGCACGAGACCAGTCGCATCGTACCTCTCGTGACCAGCACCCAGTAGACCAGTTTTACGTTTCTTGTTAGTCCTGGCTATCGGAGCATCCTCGTCCAAATCGTCCCGCTCGGAGGCCTTTCTTGAGGTGCCTTGATTATGGACTGACGTGTCTGCACTGTGGTTGGTCTCCAATTCGCTTTTTGAGGCATTCTCAGAACTATTTGTCTGTCCAAAAGCTTCTCGAACGAAGTGTGAAAGACCTGCGAGATTGTAGTGTTTTTTGCCCATCTCGCGGTCGGTGGCAGTCCAGAACAAGCGCGATTGGGCGTCAAGAAGCGGCGTTCGTCTTTAGCGCCCATTTAACGGACGCGTTTGAGACGCGTTCAGAAATTGCAACCACCCTCCTTGCACCTCTCCACTTCTCCCAAATGTCCACCGCAATTCCTGACAACGCGTATCCATCTATTATGGTGCATAATATGTTAATGTATGCGGAAGAAAGCGGTCTAACTCACCACTCGGAGCCACTGAGGACAAAACGAAACTGCATATCTGGAGCAGCAAAGCGGAAGAGAGTACGATTCATACATCATACAAGTCATGACCCCATGACATCTGAAATATACTATGTGGACAATGATCCAACAACTGTTGCCGATTTGTGTCAAAGCGACATGTATGCGGTCAAGCAAAGTTTACGTCCGTCTGGTGAGCGACAAAAGCGAACGTCCACATCCCAAGTCTAGAAGCACTGACTACTGATTCCTTCGTATTAGAAAACCTATTGGTTCCAGGACGGACATCATCATCTCTGCCATGTTCTGAAAGCGACGTCCAGCATTCTTTTCCAGAATCATTCTCTCCTACGAGTTCTCCGTCTCACACTTCGAATCTACTACAGAACCCGGTCTCATCTTCTCCGCCTGTCTTCGTGGCTACCGATTATGACGGTCAGGATGACTTGCAGTCTCACGTTACGATGGTATCCCACACGGCTTGCGCTTCCAGCCCAAAGCCTTTGCCATCGTACACAAAGTCCTGGGGAGCACATCTCTCGCGTCCCGTGAAATTGCCAGGATTTTACGACGATCGCATCGACAAAGATCAGATTTTTGTCTTTTCCGTCCATCCAGAGACCGGAGCCGAGGGTCCTTTCTATGTGACCCCACGCCCATGCGAACACTGCTCCAAAGTAGTACGGCAAGTGTGCTCGCGCACGAGGCCAACATGCGACCGATGTAAAACTGCGGGGAAGGAATGTGTTGTACGCGAGGGTTGGGCCAAGCTGAGCTATTCAAAACTTGAGAAGTGGAGGTTGAGAAAGAGCAAAAAGGGAGAGGGAGAGCCGCCATCCAAAAGGATCAAGCTGGACACTCTCCAGACGAGGACTCGATCACGAAGGCTTCAAAGCCACCCCATTATGAACGGCTCTCACTCCTCGGCTCCTCCTCTGAATCGTGGCAGTAAAACACCGCCATACGCTCCCGACAGTTCCGGAGATAGCTCTGATAGCATTTTAGCCAACGGGGGTGTCGAGAATTTTGGGGCCCGACTACATTCGCCACCGACATCAATATCGTCCGAATCACTCTCTCCAATATATTATTCGCCCCCGATACTAGACTCAGCACTACACCATGATCCCGCCGTGTGTGGAAGTCGCGCGAAGGTAAGCCGATTTGATGGGCATCGGATCGAATATACGACCTGATTATGGAACGTAGAGCAAAGCAGAGTTCACACAAGTGCTTTCTTGCACCCTTCGACATGTTCTGCCAAATTCGAGCAGTGGTGTCACCACCTTCAGCAACCGACGCTAGATGTGGTATGCAGAACGATGCCAATTAGAGCGGTATAGTACGGATGCTTAATGTTAGGGAATACGCACTTCAAGCTTGCTCGAACACATTGGGAACGTTCAATTTGGACTCCAATCCTATCAGAGCTCTCGACGGTGGTATTCTGTATATTATCTTGACGCATTAATATGTACTATATTCATACCCACCCGTAATTGCACATTGAATCCTTGTAGTATAGCACGTACGTAGTGTAATTTGAACAGTCCCTCCCTTTTCCTCACGCGAGAGTTTATCTGAAAACATTAGGACCCCGGAGACCTGATGGGCGTTTCTTGGCCTGACCCCGAGAACCTCAGTTCGCATGTGAGGCGCCGTTTGCCGTACACCTCTTCGCGGTCCCATTTTTTGCGCACGTCCCGCTCAGCCTCATGGCCGCCGACGATGAGCGTCGAACGGGCCCGCAGACTCATGCAACTATGACCTCCAGCAGCTCTTTTCTTTCCAGCACGGAGCCCTTACCATCTTACACAAAATCCTGGGGCGCACATCTCTCACGTCCTACAGAGCTCCCGGACTCGTACGACGATCGCATCGATGCAGACCATATCTTCGTCTTTTCCATCCACCCAGTCTCCGGAATCAAGCGTCCCTTCTACGTGACCTCGCGCGCCTGCGAGAATTGCGCCAAAATACGCCAAGTTTGTTCGCGCACGAGGCCGTCGTGCAGGCGGTGCGAAACCGCGGGGAAGAGATGTGTTGTGAGTGATGGTTGGGTCAAGCTGAGCGGTCCAAAATGCGAGAAGCCGAAATTGAAGAAGAGCAAAGACGACGAAGAGGAAGAGCCGCCGTCCAAGAAAGCGAAGCCGGACATCCCACACACCCGGACGCGTTCGCTGAGGCCCCATCCTCGAGGCAATACCACGGATAATTTCTTTCATCTAGACGATTCTGATTACGAACAAGAATGCTCGCCGTCTACGTCCGCTGCACGCGTCCGGCCAAGAAAGGGAGACACGAATAGAAAAGCACCCGGGGTATCGGAAGCGGTCTCACAAATTGCGCGCCGTAGAGCGAGTGGGAGAGGGAAAGGAACTCGTAGAGGTAGCGGACGCAAAGCGAATGCCGCTGCCCGAAGTTCTAAGGAATCCGATTCCAGTGAGTGTCGCCACCATGTGCTGTGAAACATGTTCAATAGACCTTATATGCGGCGCAGATGATAACTGGGTAGCGAGTGATGGTACACGGTGGTGCACTGTGCTACCGCCAAGCGATATCGGACTATCTGCTCAAAATCGGATTACTCCTGCCGGGAAACCGCGAATATGGGCGAAGGTTAGTAGTCCCACATATTCATGTCAAAATTACTCATGTGATGCGGGTCACTCAGAGCAAAGAAGACTTGCATGCGATAATACCAGAACTTGCGACGAAAACTGTCAACAACGTATTCTGGGACTATGCAAGTCTCGAGCCTCCGATCATCTTTCTTCGCAAGGAGATATGGCCAGGTGATAAATGGGAAACAGATGGAAGTAGCACAAGAATACATCTAACGATGTACGTACAATTTATCTACTTGCTGTCATGAAGAAGCCGCGATAGACTAATCGGGATATCCAGCATGAAAGAATTCACGTCAAAGCCAGGAGATACTCACGATTGTCTAACCGTGCCGGTTGATTTTGAGGGCGATGAGCAAGACATGGTATTGATGGAGGACATAGTGCCTGATTCACTGGTTGCAGACGCGCCTTCGATCGCCCCCGGTGCCCCGCAGATTCCAAGCATGAACATGTCCACTACATATTCCGGCGAGCCAGGATATTGGAGTAACCAGTACCCCGCAGTCCCCACGTCACTTTGGGATCCAATGAGAACGTCCGGATACTATAGCGGGCAGTGGCCTGCACATCATACCAATCCCCAGGTTGAAAACTGGTATACACCGTTGCCGCATGGATATGAAGAACCTACCCCAATTGCTTACCCTGTCTCCTCTCTGAGATCTACCGTCAAATTACCGCCTCCTGCCTCCCAGCATGCTACCCGAGTCGAACCAAATGAGATTCGTGGGGTCGAAACGAACATCTCTGCTGAAGAATCCTTGAATGCGACTCCCTTGTCCCTTCCCCAGCCTCTGTCACAGGCGGAGACTCAGATGGAATCCGGAAGTCAGCCTCAGCCTGTAGTCAACGTACAGGAAACGCAAACTCGGCAGGAGAAAACGGAATATATGGAACATGCGGATGGTGATGCTCTTGGATTGTTCTTGACTATGACCTCACCTCCTCAAATGCAATCCGCACCCGTTTTGCGCTCTCGATCGACATCTGTCTCATCAATTCCCAGTCCTAGTTCAGACGAGTCGGATAGAGATCAAGAAAGGGAAACCACGCCACCAACTAGTGTGTTGTCTTCCTGAATCGCCTTATTCTATGGCCACTAAATTATTGTCAGGCATTCAATACCCTTCCTCCTCTCCTCGAGCGCCTCCCTCCGCTTGTTCATCTCCCGGCCCAGCAATTGTGGTCCCCGAGCAAGAGAAATATATGGCCAACGTCGTAACTGCCCAATCTGCAGCGCGCCAGGAGGCGGAAAGCGCGTATATGCGGCATCGCATACCATTAGAAACCCCTCCGAGTAACCTGGTTATGCTTGCTCATCACATCGAAGCATTGAATGCGATGTTGATGGCGGCAGCTCCGGGTGACACGGTGAAGAACTGGCTTTCCAATGCAGACATGCAACCTACCGATCAGACAATCCAGGACTGTTCCCCTATCGATATAGACATCCAACAGGCAGAACAAGCTGTGGAAAATACAGCCGATAACAGCAAGAATCCCCCGATCCCTTCAGACGTGCCGCCAGAGATCAAGCACCTGCTGGATTGTAAGTCCTATGCAATTCCCGTCAAGCTTATTGCTTTCCGCGATTCCGCGTTGCTACCATTCACTCTGGAGGAAGAGCATGGCGTGGTGTTTCTTGGACTTTTCATGATCTCAGCAGTAACGGTAAGTGGCAACCCGTGCCGTGATATATGTGTTGATCGCGGTCTGACTCCCTTATGCCTAGTCTCACGTTGTCTCTCATCGGGCCTCATCACAAACCACACGGGTTGCCTGGGAATTCTGTCTTGAGTGGTTATGTGGCGGAGAAAACCTTCCCCCTGGTGTTCCTCAACCTTCTACACCGTGGTGGATTTCACCAGATCCTGCATCCTCTTGCGCCGGAGAAGAACAACTACCGTACACTCTTCTCCCGTACCAACTGTGCCCGGATAACCAGTCTTTTATGGAGCAAGACCCATCGACTGTCGCCTCTGAAGCGTCTTCACGGCGAGGGTGGCATTGCACGGGGTGTGGGCGGTTGAACGTGCAGCGGCTGCTGTGCTTTCAGAAGTGCTCGACTGTAGATTGCGGGGTAGGTGTGTCTCGTGTGTTTAATGACAACATCTGAACACACGAGTGGAGTGCAGGTCGGAAACGGGCTCAGGGCCGTGGGTGCTATGTACGTCCGCGACCCGCATGGTATGGGCTTGAGCTCCCATCCCGCAGATAAGACCCCAGAAGGCATAGACTGCACCGTTGAAGATTTGATACCTCCCTCGCTGGAGGGTATGACAACCACTCAAGCAGCCCGTGTCTTCATGTATACGGTCGCCGGCTCCGATCAAGTCAAGATCCGCCACGTCTTTACGTGCAACCGACCAGGGTTACAGGCCATCCCGAATGAATTGTTTAGAGCTTTCCAACTTGAAGTTCCATTGGCATGGCAAGAGGCAAAGACTCGATTGGCTGCCGGTGAGTTTACAGCCAAGTCTGATACGAATGGATCTGTATTGATGGTATATAGGACCCTATTTCACGTATCTTGCGGGCGTCGGGCACGAAGACGACGCTGTGACCGTCCCTTGGGAAGATGCACCGGAATGCGTGTCAAGCGCTCGCAAATATATGGAAACATTCAGTCGGGGTGCTTGCGGAGATGATCGGTTCAACATCAGTGAGCTGACAGTGCTCGCATGGACGGCGCCCGGAAATCGCAAAGTGAGTTGCAGAGGTTTATCAAGATAATATGGGCTTATGACTTCGAACTTCAGTGCGCCTCTATCGACGCCTGTCGCCACACCTTCGTCTTCATGTGTCTCGGCGCTGACATCGAACTCAGTCTCGTTGCTAAGTCTGTCTCTCAAACGGTTCAAGATGATTGGCATCCGTTTTCATCCCGTATTGTTGTGGCTCCGGAACCAGTAGACGAAGACCTCCAGCTAATCGACGTCATGGATATCGATGACGAAGAGGAAATACCTCTATCTCTATCACGAAAAAGACCTGCCACTGCAACAGTCTCTGCAACACCCTCAATCCTCAAACGGAAGATCCAGAGGGCTGATGATAGCCTCATCACTCTGGTCCACGGAGATATGTTGCTGCTCAATGGCGATGAGTTTGAGGTCAGTTCAGTCTTTGCGGGGACTTGCGAATATGGAACTGACATATGTCACAGTGGTCCCTCAAACGCATTGGAATGAGCATGTGTACGTGACTGGATAAATACCGTACAACCAACATCACTGACTGTTAACTTCTTTGTAGTGATGATCGGCCTCTACACTGACGAGAAGACATCCTAAATCATGCGTGGCGATACTTTACTAACTAGCAGTTTTTAACTTATTCTTATCTTGCACACCTTTCTTTACTGTTCTCGTTTTCGGAAGCTGTATCGTTTGCTATCGTCATTTGTGTACAATATTCAGCCATAATGCAGCATGGGATGTAACTGATTCAGAAGAATCTCGTTGATCCGGATGGGATGATTTGAACGGACCAAGAGTAGAAGTTAAGTCTACGAGTTGGGCAGATACATCTTGCTGTAAAGACTTGACATACTTACTCACTATCAGACGCATTGGCTTGACTCCTTTGGAGACCAATGAAATCTGTAACAATTTCCACATTCACATATCAGCGCTAAGATCCGTCACGTCTACCTGTAATTTGACCCTGGTTGCAAGTGTTACTGAACGAAAGTTGTTTGGAGGATTTGGGTCGCAGATCTTGCAGTCCGCCGCTATGAAGAATATTCATCTATTGAACATCTCTTTCTATTTTCGTTTTCGGAAGCTGTTTCGTTGGCCTATCATGATGTGTATGGTTATGCTGTACCTTAGTTGTCCCTAATGTCGCATAGGGATGTCAGACTGAATACAGAAGGGCCCCGCTGATATGGAATGGTTGCCACGGAGGTGGACGAAGGGCGGACGATGTGCAGTCCCCCTTACTCGCTGTTCTAGAACGACATGATGGAGGCCGGGAAGAGAACGGTGCCGCGCTTGGACTCCCGAGACGAGCGTTCGACTTGTGCAACCCAACTGCCTCGACATTGAGCGACGGAGAAACAGCGAACATCATGAATTCTTCAAGTTCTCAGTCAGAGCCTCGGTGGGGAAGAGGTATGTCGACGTTCGTCAGCGTGTGGTGGTACAGAGCTGACCTTAAATTCAAGTCTTGATCTGTGGTGGCACCGACTGGTGCGTCCTCCCGTTTCAGTTCAGCGGCCGCCTCGCCGCTGACAACGTCCCCCTCATTTCTCATGAAACGCTTTCCCACCTCATTGTGTTCCATTCTACAGGCCAAGACTCGGCAGGAAGTCGGGAGGGAAGAAGGGACAGGAAGAACCGCTGTGCGTCGAGTTTCCGCGCCATGTTTGAAAGAGTTTGATCACCGAAATGAATTAACACGCTTGTGCAGAGGACCAGACCTCCTCGAACCCCACATACTACGCTCACTCAGCAACGTTAAAGCTACTGCTGCTTACGCGTCACATTCTGGGTGCTATTTCGTCGTTCTCGATATCGACGGCGCTGCATGGTTGTTCGGTCGCAACGATCGCTCAGCCCTCGGGGTCGTAGGTGAGCTAGTGTCGGAGAACGCGCCAATACGAGTAACCGCACAGGAGTTGGGTGCCGGTAGAGATACTACATTTGTTTACGCGGCCTGCGGTAGAAACCACACGCTATTGGTTGGAAGCGAAGGTCAGCTGTGGACATGCGGCGCAAACCACTTGGGCCAGGTGAGCTCTTTCTGTCTTCCACTAACTACTCTTCTAACATCGTGCGTAGTGTGGGCACCCTGCCTCTCCTGAAGTGACCAAGTTCAGAGCCGTAAATTACTTCAGCCATCTAGAACCCCCTGAGAAGATCATCAAAGCTGCTGCCGGGCTCACATACTCCCTTGTCCTGACCGAGAGCGGCAGAGGTACGTTAGTATGTGCTCCAATCTCGAACCATATCCTCATTTGAGCCTATCAGTATACGCTTTTGGAAGCGCAGAGAAAGGACAGCTTGGGAACGGGAGAACAGGTGAACATATCGTCACAAGCGGTAAAGTAGTGTTCGATGCAGAATGGGAGCCTCGTGAGTTTTGGTCCATGACCACATCTCGTTTTGTTGACTCTCACCCCCCTCAGTGCTTGTGAAGGGGCTAGACGACAGGAAGATCGTGCAGATCGCTTGTGGTCAGCAGCATAGTGTTGCCTTAAGCGAGGATGGGCGAGTCAATTTCTCGTCCAATAATTGTAAGCATCACTGAAGCTTCTTCTTTAGTATGGTCTACGTATGGGGCTGCAATGGCTACGGCAGAATGGGATTAGGGACAGGTTTACAGCATGATGTCCTCGTCCCTAAGTTCGTTCCCCAGGTAAGGTTATCCAAAATTGGTGCGGACCGCGCGAATGTGCTTATGCCGCCGCCACAGTTTGCAGGACCCAACAAACCGACTACAGCGGAAGACATCTCTGCAGGACCGACGAGCACGGTCGTCATAGATAGACAGAGAATGTACTGGTTAGCTGGTAAAGTGAGTGCTTTGGTTCGTCTTTGGTTTGTACATGCTTAGTCGTCTCACGCACGCTCCAGTGGAAGAACACCGGTGATGGTAGGCAGTCTTTGTGTTTGATGCCCTCGCTATATCGGTGCTAAATAGTTTCCAGGTTCTGCTGGGCAGCCATTCTCGTCCTTCCGCTTCCTACCAGATATCCAGTAAGCGAGACTGTCAGTTCCCTATATCATGGTGCTGAGCGTAAACTTTCCAGGACTTGCAAGATAACATTTGCCACCTGCGGAGGTGTCACACATTTCCTCCTCACGCCCGACGATGAAGGGGGTGTGATGACCATCGCGTTTGGACAAGGCGCGTCTAACGGTAAGTGGACCTCTTGGACTCTTTCGCATAGATGCTTATAGCATGATGTAGGGGAACTCGGGTTGGGACCTGACGAACCCAAGAGTGCTACACGGCCAACGAAGATGGTGCCGCTCGTCGGCGTAGAAGTCTTCCAGTACGTCTCTTGTTACATTCTCCCGCCGTCTTCTTTCATGACGCTGATGCGTGTGATATCTAGAGTCGCGGCTGCCCAATGCACGACGTTGTTCCTCGCGAAACCGAGCGAGAAATTGACGGATCTACCCCGCCATCCATTCGATATGGAGGCTCCCGAGTTATGCGTCGTCTGTAGCGAAGACCACGGAGACGACGATGCGCCGCTTGAGTGCGACAAGGTAAGCCGTCCCGCCATCGCTCCTCTGATGAATCGTTTCTGATGCGCCGACGTGATGCTTGGTGTTAGTGCGACAACCCGTGGCATCTCAAGTGCCTCGATCCGCCCTTGGACGCCATTCCAGACGGAGAGTGGTTCTGCCCGGATTGTGAGGACGATATTGGCGGAGCGGTCGTCGTCGGGGCAGGCAGGAAACCGCCGAAACGTGGGGCGAAGTCGAAGGGGAGGACCGTGGTAGCAGGTGATGAAGACGACTCGGAAGTCGGGCAGAAGCGCAAGGGGTCGAGCAAGACCGCGGCTGGTGAGCACTCTACCAGTACTCCATGAGACCATTCGACTCATCAATTGTATAGCAACGAAGCGACGGAAATAGTCGGCGCACGACTCGAGGGCATAGATGTCCTGGACTATGTTGTACAGTATAAGATTATGTTTTATGTATTCGGTATGGGTATCATGCGCCGCCACATTGTTTCCGTATGTAATCTAAATATGTACGACTTTGGCTATATCATAGCAAGACCAACGACATCCCGTCGTTCAAGCTATTTCGAGTAATCCAGATAGTAAATGAGGCCGTACGCCGTCCCGAAGGTAATCACGGAGATCGTTATGAGGATCAGCGCGACGTACTTGATGATCTCTGAGGAGTCGGTGTCGGGGTGCTCCTGGGCGGCCTTGACGACATCGCCGGTCTTCGCCAGTAATTCGTCCCTCCGCTTCTCAATCCACAGTTTGCGCTGACGCTCGTCGTCGTCCTGAGCGACAAGCGACCGAGGGTCGGACGGGTTGAAGGTCTGTCTGCCGTTCTCGACCATCTTCACGAAGCTCGGGAATTGGTCCTCACACCACTTCTCGATCTGGGGTGCACACGAGAGCAGATCAGTAGATGCATATGGGCGAATGATGTCGTACTCACTCTGCCGCACGCAGCAGCAATTTTGATGAAGCTGGGATCGTCCGGTGTGCACCGCGCGTGGATCTTCTGTGCATAGTCGCGGAAGATGTACGCCACGTCCCGGGGGTTCTTCGATCGCATGATGAGCTGAACACCATCTGTCAGCACCCATACTGATCAACAGAAAAAAGCAAAAGACTAACCGAAGCTGCCTCAGCCTTGCGGATCTTGATGTTCCGCTGGAACATGGCAGGATTCTTGTAGCACAGCTCCAAGGTAGCGATCGCCATTGTCTGCGGGATCGCCGCGAAGTTGAATATGCTCTGATTCTTGAGTAGGCGGAGGTAGTCCAGAGAGTCTGTCGCGTGGCAAAGCGCATTGAGCACCATCGCGGTCTGTACATACTCTGCCTGCTTCTCGTTGCCAGGCAGGTACATCTCCTTCATGTCCTTGAAGGCAGGCCGTCCTACGGCCGCACCGAACTTCTCGTCACCCCAGATCTCACGGGGCCAGAAGAAACGCTGCTGGTCGACATCCTCGCGGAAATCACGGATGATGTTCGTCTTCTGCAGGAAGAGGCCCATAGAGTTGGAGAGCTCGATTTGTCCAGCGAGGAACGCGCCCTCTTTACCAGACGCGGAGAAAAGGCCAGATAGACCTTCCCCAACGAGCCCCGCGACGTAATGACAGTACAGGTCATATTCCTCGATTTTCTCGATATAGACCGAACCAGTGGTCTGGGCCTTGTGTGCGTAGTCGGCCATGCCCGCTTCCATCTTTTTGGTGATGTCGATTATAACATCGAGGTAACTGAGCAAAGCGTCGTCAGGCACATGTGGCCTCCAAAAAAACAGAGTGACGTACCCAGGAGACAGTCCACGCAGCTCATCAACTACATTCTCGTACTCAACGAGAAGTTGACGGTCAGCTTCGTTAGGTCCACTCTCGTTAAAGTTCCATCCAGGCGTGAGAGTCAACTGGTGGAATTTGCGTAACAGGGGCTGCTTCTTCTCGTCTTCCAGAGTCATATCGTCTTCGATGGTATCCAAACCACGGAGTACAAGATAGTACAAGCATACCTAAGCAAAAGGATAACATTGACCGACACTTGCAGGTGCGAAGTTGAGGGGGGAGCTCACCACGCGTGCCATCTCGCCCTCGAGCTGTTTGATGACCGACGAGAAGCTACGACTGGTCAGGTCAAGGAAGTGCCAGCATTTGCGCATAGTTTCGCGGTCCCATCCCGTGGCTTCAGTGTCGTGAGGATCAGTGACATCGCGTGTGTCATTCCACATCCAATATTGAACAAGGATGCGGAACTCCGCAGGATGCGTGATAAGCAGCGTCAGCAGCGAGATAATCCCCATAGTGCCTTGTATACGACCGAAGTAAACCTATAGAAACCAGATAACCGAGACCCTTGGTGGATGTTTCCCTTGGACGAAGTGGTTAAGTAGAAGGAGGAGGGCGGCCTGTTCGAAACGTACGACGCGCATTTTGCCATCAACGCGGTAGCAGTATGGGCGTCTAAAAGCTTGAGCTTGTCTCCAACGGTCGCGCTCCGTTTCTCTGTCTGTTAGGCTATCCGGCCTCCACCACAATCTCCTCAGTAGTGTCAGCACAGGTTCCTGTCGTTGACCACGATAGGTCAGAAACCGAAAATCTCACCACTTTTCTGAAACAACAACATGTCGGATGCGGCTGTAACACCTCCCGTGCGCATTCAGCCAGGCGCACCGAAAACCATCTCCACCCGTGCCGCCTACAGTCGAATAGACTCGTTCTTGGCTGATTTTCAGCAGCGTAGTACGCCGCTCAACGGTGGAGATGCTACAGTTCCTGCCCAGCTGTCAAAGCTACGGGACGCTTTAAGGGACGAACGTGAGGGGCATGAGAAAGTGAAGGCCTAACCGGTATGTCTCAGCTGGTACTACACTTCTAGCGAGCCTCATGTCCCCTCTCTATTCTGCCTTCGGCCGTAGGTTATCTTTGGGAAATGAGGCCACCACATGCACTAGCGAGATTAGTCTCCCGGAGCCTCCCCGCTACAGGCAGCTCGCCTATCTGAACCGCTACGATGTCCCCTACTACTGGGCTCAGTCGGATATATGCGAGGGCTAGGCCGGTGAAGTTATGGAGGGTGTCTACGGATAGTCGAGATGAACGGGAGTGTTGTGTACGGATATGCAGTTGTACTTGGGTAGGGTCATGGTATTGCGGGTACACTCAATTGTATCTGATTCTTCGAACTGTAGTGCAAGAAAACGCTAGAAAACCTGTTTGTTAAGCCTTAGAGCACTGTGAGTTTGAGATTATACTGTATCGTGGCCGCCAGACACACTTCACGCCGCGGGATAGTCTGCGTTCAAATGCGGGCGCTTGAGGGGGTAGC
>JAAIFI010000248.1:0-49615 GCA_011032875.1 Phlebia tremellosa
TGATACTCATGGCGCGTAGACAACAGCAACCTTATCAATGGCCACGACCGCAACACGACCGTGCTGCACTGCCCCCGACCCTCATCGGTAAGCTAGTCATGTTTTCGCGCCAACCACTGCGAATAACAGCACCGCCCTCGTACGTGCTCCTTGCAAAACAATACAACCTTGACTGACGCATCCCTTTGAAGACGCGAGCCTCCGAAGACAAGATATCTCGATGTTACAGGTACTGCTCTCCAGAACGCTGCATCATCTTTGTGGTTAACAATGTCTGGCAGTTATCGGTGCTAGCGATCTCCATGCACACAGCCCCTTCAGTATCGGGCTCTACGTGAGAGTCGGGATAGAAGGCGCGATGAAGTTTTCTACGGCGGCGATACGCTCACAACGACTTTACTGGAATAAAACATTCTCATTGTACGAATCTGCATCATTAGGCTGCGGGCTGTATGACGCTGAATTGTCTCTGTCATATACCCAGCATCTCCAGCAATGCGGAACCGCATCTGGTCTTTGAAATTTACAGGAAACGTTGGTCAGGTGCAGATAGATTAATCGGTCAGGTCTTGCATACCGTCGCAACGTCACAGAATGGTACGACATGTCGTAACCAGTCAGACGATTGCTATGTCTCAATCATTACGCAGGCAATGTCGCAACATTCAAGAAGGATATTGTAACCCCGACGATGGGAGGTTCGGTCGCAGGCCAGTTGGAATTCACCGTGGAAAGCCATATGCATGGAGATCTGGCTCTCTCAACTCGAGCTGCGATGGAGGGGTTGAAAACGCCGAGTTCAATGCAGCAAGTGGGTGGCGGCGTGGATAGTGTCCATGATGCCGTGGTCGCTGTCAATTCAGCCTTGGACCAGCCACAGGTCATCGAGACTATAGTATCCCCTCTCATTGCGCGCTTGAAAATATTTGCTGATATAATGACCGAGGTTCCCGAGGTATGTGCATGCTCTGGTCATGAATGTCTACAGTTAACATCTCGTATAGATACACGCATATGCCACGGCCTCCTGGCAGATGCTCTCTCTGTCGTGTCAGGTATATGATTTATTCTTGGTGATGCCTCGCATAATATCATGCAATTGCTTCCTTGTAGAGATACGACCGGCAGAAGCTGATGGATGAGAGCCTCCGAGATCTCTTCAGCGTCATAAACGCGTTGTATGAGCGAATCAATAAATTTCAAAAGCGCAAGGGCTCCACAAACTCAGAGGTTCCGGATGTTAGCGAGCATATACTTCTACGTGTGGTCACGCAGACGGTGAACTGCGTATATCTCATCCGTGAATATTGTCTTCCCTCTTACAGTGCGTTTCACACAACTCATCCTCGCTTCTCCACACACTAAATTTTGTTGTTAGCTCGGCGATTGACCAAAAATGTTGTGCAGAGCATGGACGGAAAAATTGCGGAATACAAGAAAGTATTTGAGAGCATGGAGAAGGAGTTTGAAAGGAAAATACTTGAAGGTACATACCCAATCCCCTCCTTCATTCGGGGCAGATTCGACAACCCGGGTGAGTCCTACTCATAGTTGGATTTTTCGCCCTCTGTATGTTGCTCATATGTTGCTTCAGGCGTCAAATTCGACCTCACGGGGCTTCCGCTCGTGGAGGGCGCGTCACTCGCCATGTCTCCTGACGCACAATGTCTTTCCGGGACTTGCCTCGACACTCTATCTGTAATGACAGACTGGATCAATTGTGTCACGGCACACAGCAAATCTCAGCGTATCTTCCTGCTCACCGGCCCCGCGGGAAGTGGAAAATCTACCATTGCACACACAATTGCGAGCCGCTTCGATACCATTGGACGCCTCGGCGCATCGTTCGCTTTCTCCCGTGCGGACCAGTCCCGTAAGATTACCCATTTGTTCCCGCACATCGCGCGTCAGGTCGCACGTCTGGACGGCGCCGTGCAGAAAGCACTCAGTGAAGTGCTATCGCGCAACGAGGAGCTGCAAGTGATCACGGACCTCCGGAAGCAATTTGATTACTTTCTGGTAAGGGTGCTGAAGGCCTTGACGATTACAGGGCCGATTGTAATTGTCATCGACGCCATCGATGAAGCCTATGACTACACATACGAGGGAATGAATGGGCGGGAAAACCTCATCGCCGTACTTGTGGACATGGCCGAGGAACTCCCATCGAACATCCGTATCATCATCACTTCTCGTCCTGATCGAGAAATTCTCCGGAGATTCGAACACCCTAATATGGTACACCGTCAAGACATGATGAGCCAAATATCGCCCAATTCTATCGCCAACGACATGGTTCTCCACACGCGGATTCACCTCTCGCCAGTTGGAATAGATGAGCAGGACTGTCGCCAGATAGCACTCATGAGTGAAGGCCTGTTTCTATTTGCATCTGTCGCCTGTAGAGACATCCTCGCCCACTCGTCTCCAACGATGCAATGCAGGCGAATCATTGATTCTGGCGTTAAAGGACTGGACGAGCTATACGAGCGTCTCCTGGATGACCATTTTGATGCAGATGGCCTGACCGACTTTAAGTCTGTCATGTCCTACATCCTTGCTCTGCAAGAACCGGTGTCAAGAGTCACCCTGCGTAGTTTGTGGATGGCCTCAGGCGGCGACCTCGACGTTCTGAACACTGTTCTTGGCGGAATGCGATCACTGCTGGATGGTGTGGACGACCCAACAAAGCTCGTCGGGCTATGTCACATGTCCCTCCGCGACTTCTTACTCGATACACACCGCAGTAAAGCATTCTCCATCCCCGATACTGCTCTCCGGAAAGCACATGAAGATCTTGTGCTCGCTTGCCTCCGTATCATGGGCGAGCAGCTGTGCTTCAACATGTGCCGCATTGAATCGTCGTACCTGTTGAACAAAGAGCTAGCAGATCTCTCTGCCCGTATCAAAGAATACATACATGCGGAGTGCTTGTATGCATGCCGCTCCTGGGCGGAGCATCTCAAATCCAGTGTAGAGGGCTTGAAGGAGTTCCTGGTTAGCAAAACGATTCAAGAGGTGCTGGACGTGTTTCTCAGCGATAAGCTGTTGTACTGGCTTGAGGTATTAAGTGTACTTGGGAGGATGTCTATCGCCCTGCCAGCGATGTCGGTGTTGACTACTCACCTCATGGTACGGATCATTCATTGTATTCAGCCTGGTGCATGCTGATCAAGTCTCGCCTCTAGAAGGGAAACTTCGGCTGGGCGATAGAGAACAATGTCTTGCTAAGCCTAGCAAAGGATGCACGCGATTTTGTCCAGCACTGTACTCCCGTTGCATCACTTGCTGCCACACACATATACCTTTCCGCACTATCGTTTATACCTCCCACATCTGCTATTTTCGACCTCTACGGTCCTCGCTTCCCTCATACTCTGAAGGTCGTTGACGCTGCCTTGGTCCTCCAGGAGACAAGTGCCGTGCGGCCTACCATATATTGTCCCAACACGTCACACATTGCCGTCTCAGCTGATGGTGTGTTGATCGCTGCAGACTCTGGGAAAACCGTCCTGACATTCAATTTCCATACTGGCGAGCATGTCGGCAATATTTTTCAGGGACATGTATCTTGGATCAATGATCTGCAATTCTCTGTGGATGGGGCCTCCCTCGCGTCCTGTTCAGATGATGCGACAATCAGGTTGTGGGACGTACGCGCAAATACCGGGAAGACAGTGGGAGAACCATTGAGGGGCCACGAAGGGAGTGTAAAAACTGTTGTATGGTCCGGAGACGGGCAGCGCCTTGTGTCAGGTTCAGATGACTGCACAGTCCGGGCATGGGACGCCCCTTCGGGCAAGGAGCTCTGGTGCACCTACGTCGGCTACCGGGTCCACTCAGTCGCGTATTCGCCCGACGGTGCTCTTGTTGCGGCTGCTGGCTGGAGCAGTGACATCTCGCTGCTGTCCAGTGATGGTAGATCGACCGGCATACTGTCTGGGCATACGTCCTCGATTAATTCGGTCGTTTTCTCGCCCGATGGCACGCGGCTCGCATCGGGCTCCAACGATAATACTATTCGGGTATGGGACGAGCAAGCAAGAAAGTTGGTTGGCGAACCTCTTGAGGGACATGCAGAGAGAATATCTGGAGTCGTGTTCTCACCAGACGGCAATCTGATCGCGTCAGTCTCGACGACTGAGCTCACACTTTGGAACCTCGGAGCAACAGGACCAATTTCTGGACGAATTTTAGGAAGCACTGATTCAAGTTCATTGGCGTTCACTCCAGATGGTGTTTCTATTGTCACTGCCTCAGGAAACTCTGTCACCGTCTGGGACGCAGACCGGCGCACTACGAAAGACACCTACGCCCACCACACTGAAGCGGTGACATGCCTTGCCTTCTCCCCAGTGAGCCTACAGATTGTCTCTGGATCCGATGACAAGACGGTTCGAATCTGGGACTCAACTACCGGAAAGGCAATTGGTCTACCTCTCGGACACCCAGGTCCCGTCGTTGCTGTCGCAGTCTCACCGGACGGTGCCTTGATCGTTTCCGGATCTGAACAGGCACTCTATCTATGGGATGTGGCGACATCAAAGCGAGTTGGTGATCCTCTCGAAGGCCACGAAAGCACTGTCAGAGCTGTCTGCTTCTCTGAGGATCGCAGGCGCATCCTATCGTGCTCAGAGTCGGAGCTGTTGATTTGGGACAGCGATACTCGCACCTTACTCTCTGAAGGAGAATCCAAGTTTCCATCTTTCCGTCTAGACTCCTTTGCATTTGGGCCAGATCGCAAAGTCCTCGTTGGTGGATCATACGCATCTGACGAGGTCTTGCTGTGGAATGTCGCTTTGCAAGAGCCACACGGCTCTTCGTGGTCGATAAACTCTCCGTCATCGGTCGCCATATCACCCGACGGGAGCCATATATCGTTGGGCTGTAGAAACGGTGAGGTGTCTGTATGGGACTTGTCTGGAAAGCGGTTGGGGCTGTACAGAGGACACCGAGACTGGGTCAGAGCAGTCACATTCAACCCCAAAGGTGCACACGTAGCATCGGGTTCAGACGATAGAACCGTCCGCATCACAGACGTGGAGTCAGGGGAGGCTATTGGTCATCCTATTCAATGTGGCGACGAGGTGTTCACACTCGCATTCACAACGGACGGCATGCGGTTAGCGTCTGGTCTGCGGAATGGGCACATTCAGATTTGGGGTGTGTCTCCTGAGAGTCTGGTATCCGGTGAGTATCACATCCCATCAAGTGTGTCTGCCTCAGTATCTGATATATCTCACTGCGTGATAGGCTACACGGGAAACCTCCTTTTCTCGTATGATGTCAATCACGCCATGCCTTCTCTTGAAATGCTCTTCCGGCAGAACTACCTTCCTGGCGACGATATTCAAGATCGAATACGCTTGGACAGCACCGGTTTTGTGATGGCAAATGTTGACAATGAGGACCGGCTCCTCTTCTGGGTGCCTACTCACCTGCGGAAAGACCTTCATCTCCCTCGACGGTATATGCTTGCACAGCTGGGCTCGGTCGACCTAGACCTCAGCCAGTTTGTCCACGGGACAGACTGGACGAGATGTTTTGTGTCGCAGTCTTGATAATGATCTATCTTCTTGGTCTTCTATAATATATTTGTTGTCAAGAATCTGCCAGTGTTGACGTGTCTCATCTCTACAGTTTTATTTCAACATTATGACAATATAATCGTGATTCCTGACAGTAGCAACTGCCGGTACTTGTGGCCAGGATTCGGGCTGACACTTGGATGTTAGCTACTAGACGGGCTGGTACGATAGCCAATCAGTACCCTGCCGCAGCTCTGTTTATACATCATTGTTGCCACTCTAGTCTCCTCGAATTACCAAGTAGTAGCAGTAAGAATCACTGGACGTCGAACCTTGCAGCCTCTAAATTCTGGCTGATAATTGGCATTAATCGTTACCACTGGCCATGACCAGAAACAAACATGAAATCTGAGTCCTGATATACTCTGTGTGCCTGAAACCATCACAACCTCACAGGCTAACGTTTTTTTGCCTTGCTGAGACATGAAACGGAGCTAGGGAAGGGGAAATTTGGGCATCACAAGAATGTCCCGCCTCTCTACAGTTTTGCTACATTCTGGACGATGTTATTCAGAATTTATGTTATTGAAGCGATAGAAGGATTCTTGCGTGCATTGAAGGCACTATGTGATGGTTCACTCGTATATTGAACCGCTAAATACAAACTACCCACATGTCTTTGATCATACAAATATCTGTACATCCGCTAAGCAATACATACCCTTGCTATCCTCCCTCAAGTAGATAGTTAGTTCGTGAACTGGTTTAGCTACATAGTTAGCCTGGATATTTGGAAAAGGCACCACAATATCCTGTACACCAAAGTCCCACTGGGGACATTTCTCCTCGTCCCACTCAATGTCGCCTCCGTTCAGTCTGATACCAACCTTCCCATTGTTACCCGTGCGGCGGTGGTTCAACCGTAGTCTCAAATGCTCAATGCCAACAGCGGGAACAGAGAATTTTAGAACACATTTGGAATAGGTAGGCCATGAGAACAGCAGATATGGATCACCTCTGCGGTGAGCGTCGGATGTTGTCACACCCTCGTAGTAGATGAGCGTGAGTGGTCCATGATCGGTGATGGCGATGCTCCTTTTGTCTTCAATAACTTGGCGGCAAGCACGATATTCGAGTCGGGAGACATCTTTCAGGGAGAGATTAAGAGAGAAAATATTGCTGCACTCCCTCAAAGCTTTCTCAAGTTTTGAGAGTTCTCCTCTGTTCAGCGACTCCGGAAAAAGTAACGTGACACTTTTTGCCTTCTTCAAAGACTTGATGATCAACATTGTCTCGTCAAGAGTGCATTCGGTGCAGTTGACGCAAGACACAACAGTATTGCGCTGTAGCGCGTTTGCGATGGCGATGATGCCGTTCTTGTCCACCACAGTACGAGGCAACTCCACGAACTTGCTGATCGCCAAACGCGCGACAAATAGCGATCCGTCAAGGCTGAAATCGCTGCATTCGTGGAGGAAGTCGTCCTCTGTTCGAGCAATCCTCTCGAGTCGCTCCTCCACTATGCGGCGCTCGTTAGCCAACCGATTCGCTACTTCCGATTGCATCGTGTTCAATTTGTCCTGTACCGCTCCCAGCTCGCGCTCTGCCTTGTTCATCAGCGACTGGTCTTCGATTGCCTCAATGTAGACCCGCGCTTGATCAGCAAGATCCTCAAGATCGGAGTCATATCTGGAGGATGTAGAGGCGGCACCGGCAGGCTCCAGCGTAGCCTTCTCGATGTCTGCTTTGAATCTATTCCACAAAGCTTGAACCCTTTCCTCAAAGGACTGCAAGTGACCTCTCAGCACCTGCTCCGTTGGGCCACGATAGCATCGCTCCTTGATCCGGATCCGCGCCTCCCTGGCGAACTCCGAGAGCCGTCCCTGTACATGCTCTGCCTCCGCGGTGACTCTGCGCATGATGTTCGCCATCCACTCGGCAGAAATGTCCTCTCCGATTGTCGTCTTCCAGTCCTGTAAGGCCGATAAGTCCTTCGTCAGGTCTGCTACTTCCTTTGTCAAGCTCGCTGCCAAGTCCGCGTTCTGGCGTTCCAGTGCCGGTAAGCCATCGCGTTCCAGCACCGCTAAGCTCTTCTCCAGAATCGCAAGGCCTTGGCAGTCCGGTGCCTCCAGGTAGGGCTCGAGAGCCATCACGTGCTGTTTGAGGGTTTCTAAGTACTCCGCAATGGCAGTTGACCCCTCTTCTCTAATTGCTGAGCCCTGGCGCTCCAGATCGTTGTGTTTAGATCGATTCAGGTTGTCTAAGATGTTCTTGCTGTCCTCGATGTCTCGCATGAGTGCTGTCTGCCGCTCTCTTAGATCTTCATCCCCTAGTCGGCGGACCATGTCCTCGCTCCACTTCCATAGAATTATTTCGAGCCTCCTGGTTTCGTCAACGATCATACACTCCATTTCTTCCCATTCGTACAAGACGAGGTATTCAGAAACTGCTGCCTCGTACAATACTGCCACGCTCTGGTAGATGTGACCATTGACAAGGCCAAGGAAATTGATTAGCACAATATTGGAGATGAAAAGAATTGCGTGCAACTTACTTGCGGTACATGTAGTAATGTTTTCAGGGTTGTCTCTACTATCAAAGGGATCCATCCGTCCACCCATTGGTTTCTTCTCAAGCAGAAATCCCGTCTATGCCTCTCGAGCTTCCCGGCCGTGAGATAGATAACATCGTCTTTCGTCAACGTACTTGGTCCAACTGGAATTTCTCTATCACTCCCGGGGATCCGCGTCATCGCCCACGTCATCTCAATGTCCACTGCACGATGTTTCCTTGAACCCATATTACTAGCTGGTGGCGCCGACTGCAGGTTCTGGAGGATGGAGTCGCAGTGCACTTCGAGTTTCTCGATGAGTGCACTGTCTTTCGCCATGTAGGTGCTATTCATCGACATCTGCTTTCCCAATGTTGCCCATACAGTGCCCGCACCATCCTCTTTGCCATCCTCTACCTCGAGCTTAGCCGTGCGACAAGTGGTTTGGCGCGAACAGCGGATGAACGTTCGCAAGATGTTTGCCTTATAGTCAAGGATGGTAACGTATAGTGCCCGTTCTCTGGTCTCTTCGCAACCTGTCATCGTGTAGTATAGCGCCACGCCATCCTCGTTGCTCTTGAATGGCTCCAGCAAGCCAACGAAGGATGTAATCTTCTCGAGGAATTCGCGCGGTTTGGTCAGCGGGACAAGACCCTCCTTGTCCAGTTCCTCCATAAACTTGTTGCACGTCGGCAATGGACTGTTGCGTGCGAGCTCAAGCTCAAAGATAAGGGAGGTGCCAGTCTCGTCCCATTTCGGGTTCCAAGACCAGATACCCATGCGCAAGAAGGAGAGTATGACTTCGGTGATGAGCCAAATAAGGGGCCCAATCGAGGTGCTGCTCTGCACGAGGCTAAAGCAGCCGACATAACCCGCGAGAGAAAGCACTATGCCACACGCGATGGCGAGTTGCATTGCGTATAGAGTCGTGCGACGTGAGTCCCGGGGAGGTAGGTGTCGCTCGTTTGCCAGCTTAAGCTTTTCCAGCAATACGGCTGTGTTCGCGGTTTTCTCTTCATCGAGATACAATTTGAGATGATGCAGGGCCACCTCAGAGGGACCCCGAGCGTCCCACCATGCAGGTAATTTGATCTTTTGTGAGCGAACAATATCATCCAGGATCAAAAAGACGATTCGGTACTTTATGATAACCAGAAGACGTGTGCGGATAAGGATCTGTATCATAGTGCTGATGAGGAGACTCCCGATGGACCTTGCGAGTGGAAAGAACCATCGAACAGAAGCGGGGTCTTTGTGGTTGTTCTTGATGAGATACACGTAGGGTGTGAGGCTCGCAAAGAGCGCAACAAATGCTGCAAGGAACATCTGCACAATCCATTGCCTGCTGACCGTCTTTACAGACAACTTCTCCATGTTGGTAATGTGTAACTCTTCAAGCATCGCGGCCAACTGCGCCTCGGCACCATGACACTTGCCGTTCCACATTATTTGGGAGAGCGCTTTCCCGGCTGGTCCAAAACCTGCGTCCGCCAGCTTTTTCGCACCCAAGACTTTTGTGCTTCTGAACGTGCTGACCACGACGCTTGCGACGAGTGCCTTTGAGCCAGCTCGGACAATGCCCAGGCTGCCAAAGATCGAGAGTGGTGCGGCGGAGGCATAGAGATAGCCACCAACGAGGGCTGAGCCAACATGTTCCTCACACTGCTCTGTACCCAATAGGGGGAGCAGGGCGGACACATCCTGTATGCCGGTGGTTATTGTGCCTCCGAAGGCAAATCCCATGCTGTAGAATTCGTGGTAAGAGCAATTGTAACGTAGCAAAAGCATGACTCACTTCATTACACTACAAGACACAACGCGGTATTGAGAGAGTTGTTTGAGATATCGTTCAGCCGGACAGACATCTGTGGGCGACTCGTGTGTGAAAGTGCATAACGTCAAAGCTCTCTTCCCATGTGTTCCACATCAGTTCCGTGCTGATTCCTCATGGCTGCCTTGCGGCTCTTCCTTGCGGGAAAGGCTACCCTCTAAGATTCAATATGAGAACGATTGTATCCTGGAGAAGATAAGATAACCCACCTTCACTGGATATAATGCCCCCGGCTTGCAGCGCCTGGAAACCCATTACTGGAATCACTTGACTTTCAATTTAGGAATCTTCCATGACCTGCATGCAGATGATTGGCCCCAAGGGCGGTGTCACAAGGATATCTCGAACAGCTCTTGCCACTAGTACTCTTCAGGATTTGGACTTAAAGACGCTGCACCCTTCGCTCATTGGGACATAGAACTGTGCGGGACAGAGAATGTGATTGAATGTCTGTGCCTCGGAAGGTCGAGGCGAGGGGGCCGCTTCACTAGATGCGTAGTTCCGAATTTACAGAATTAAATCCATGTGTCGTCCCTCGAGAGCATCCGCTCGTTGAGTGTGGAGGGTAGTAGACGGTAATAACTTGTGTTATGTTTGTGTATATGGCATTCAGCGTGTATGCCGCACACTGCGAGACCGACTGTCACCGGCTTTTCGAGAACGTGACGCGTGATAGTAGCGCGTGATGCGAAATATCAAGCGCGCTGATATTTCTGTAGTGACTGTGTCCAAAACCACCCTACAGGGCGACCTATCAGAACTGCCTACTGTTATATATATTCTTCTGCGCGATATCTATATGGAAAATACTGAAGATAGCGGTGCTCGCGCCAGTTACGCGTCGCTATCTTTGTGTATAGCTCTGGCTACTAGGTTCTCCATGGTTGTTCGTCTTCCCCTTAGTAGCATTCGTACCTACTACCTAGTGTTACCCCCTTCTGCATCGCTAAGGTCATTGCACACCAGTCGCAGGACATCACGATGCTGTCATGTATCGACTACCTCGTTCCCCGATCTTTTGTACGATGCTGCAAGTTACGCCCCATGGCCTATCTGTGCTCACCGCTTGGCAGCCGTTAGGTCCACATACCCAGCTTATTGATACCACATGTCAAGGGAAACGGAAACATTCCTAAGAAAATTTATCTAATGACCGCACATCAGGCCGCACAGTACTGGCTTGAATGGAACGGCGTTCCTAGAAGCACACCAGCCAGTGCTTTCGGCAGGATGTAAAAGGAATCATCGCTGGACACCTGCGATGTGTCTCGGGGTTTTGATGTGAGCGTGCTCGTTTGCAGACTTGAAGTACGGCGGAGGGAAATTAATGTACGAAGGCCTTCGCGGAGTCTAAGCTGGGCTGAGCGTGTACAAACTGTAGTATTCGCGTCTTTTCTCTTTGCTGTCCGCATGACTGGTGAAGCTACAGGTACTAGTCCGTGTCAAAGATACATACTATTGACAACGTTTGGGATTAAGTATGATTGAGAGAACTGGCCCGTTCCACCAGCGATTAATGCGTTTCTTGTCCTCGGCATCATACATGCTGACGCGGTGGGAATCACGAAATTGCACCTCAGCTAATTTCTTTTCACAGGATGCACTGTATGTGATATTATTCACCGCTAACGGCCTGTACGGGACGTTCACCTTCGAAACTGAACATAGTTCATATTTTGATTCAATCACACGATATGCCGTCCATCACACTCTGCAGCCACCGACAAGCTGTATCGAGGGGCAGGCTTATACGTAACATGAGTTGTATACAGACCCGTATACTGCTATCGACGACAAGCCGGCGACATTAGAATGTGAATAACATCTAATCTCCACCGTCAGTATCCAAGGGCCGGCCTTCGTGAGGTACTGCGCTAAGGCCAGCTGGCCATATACACGGCAATGGGTGCATCGTGATCATGGCCATCTTGTTGTGGCCTCAACAAAGACAACCACCGCCGGCGCTATGTTGCATACATGAACTTCTCCCTATCCACAACCACCCAGCCTGATATCTTACTTCACTATGTCAACCCATAAGCATCAGCCCAAGAAGAATGCCTCCGACTCAGAGGATGGAAGGCTAACCGGAAAATCGAGAATCCTGGAGCGGAAACTCGACAAAGGGAAATATGACCTAGAGATGATGCTGAGAGAAACACAGAAGATGCGAAGAGAAACTCAGGAGATGGAGCGGAAGGCCCTGGAAATCGTAACCAGCCTTGCGGGGGTCTCATTTTATGCGCCGTCGGATCCACCTACTCCGATCACTCTTCCGGACGGCGGAGAGGTCGTAATGTCGTCTGTCGAGCTCGAGTACGAGGACATGAGCAGGATATTGGAGGCACTAGGTGATGAGGCGTTGGACTTGTCGATGATTTTGGAGGCAGGAGGCACACCCCAGCAGCCGAAGACTCTCCGCCGGGAACCGTCTTCTATTCTCAAACGGCGGGCGACAGAACCACCAACTCCCGCGACTAGCAGTACAACTGCAACCCCTTCGACTAAGCAAGTTCGATTTGCTATCAAAGTGTTCCGCTAGAGAGAGCATTCCCAACCTCTATGAATACCATTATCAGTTTTATCCAAGGGAGTACGCAATTTCCCCTACATCCCGAGCGGCCGGAGGTGTGGCCAGAGAACTATTGCCCATAAATTATTTGATAGCTATGCAGATGAATGTTGTTGCCTACGACCAGCCTTGGGATATACCGTATCGGTTTAGCTCCACGTTGGAGTAATCGGGATGGTGAAAACGTGAAGTAAGTTCAATGACTTCATCTTGAGGATCAGTGTCTTTCTCTTCGTCGTCTTCCCCCCAAAATGAAACGCCTTCTCCGAGGTTGCCGATTATGGTGTCTTCGAACTTCCTGTTATTATCCTGTACTCTCTCGGAAATGTCCCGCACGATCGTTGTTCGCGATCCTCCTGACAGCTGTGCCTGTTTATCAACGCTGATGCGCAAGTTGAGCATCAGACGCGACACCATGAGGCTAGTAATCCTAGAACGCTTCTCAGTCATGGTGACCGTCCGGCGAGTGAAATGACAAGTACATGTTGCTGAAGCTTGCATTGATGGCCTTGAGATCAGGCTGGATGTATCAAATGGTAAATATTTGACCGCGTACACCTCGATAGGAATTGCACTGACCGTAGCAGCCTATAGCGCAAAGTTATGAGAGGACAGAAAGATAGGCAGGTTATACCACTTACCAACAAGAAAATCACCGTGATGATGTTCGAAGCAAAGATAGTTGCAAAATACATCACACCTAACACGAAGCTGGTCATCATCCGAGAGTTTTACTGAATAAGTATCGTACCGTCACGTAGGACAATACCGATGAGAACTGAAGCAGTACTGTCAACCGTGTTGCGGTAGATGCTTATCGCCTTGTAGAGAGTGGCAAAGAAGACACAGCTGTCTGTGATTGAGACGTCAATAGATAGCATGGAGGAAAGTCATCCACTCGTACCGAATATAAGTTCTACAACCCACGTCCATATGAATCGTTTCTCGCTACACGTGCTGTCAGATTTGCTCGAACAAGTGCCGCTGTAGCTTACGATCTTCCTGTCAGGATACACCCGACGAGTCCTGCACACGAATTAGAATTACTTCATATAAGACGACATGCGTCGATCGATACGGACCTGGCGGAAGTTGTAAGGCTACGCCGTCGGTGAATGACCACTGCAGTCAAAAGGGGCGGGTAAGCCTAATGCAATTAAAGCAGCAGAAATGAAATGAATTACGATCTTCACGCCGATTTCTGCCAGTAGGAGACAGATGAATATGAACAGCACCAAACGACTTCTTGAGTAGATGGAATACAAGCGAAGAATGAAGATCACTGCAACAGTGACTTCGTTGAGGAGTTTATATATCATTTGCTATCAAATAGCACTCACTTCCGATAGCAGAGTCTGTGATCGTCTTCAGTATCTCTGGATACTGAATATATCGATTACAGACAGATACGGGCCAGTTTGCATGAAAGGCTGGGGGTAATAGTGAGTGCTTGACGGATACAAAAAAGGATGGGAACTCGCAAACTATAATGACAACATATCCAAGAGGATTGAGGTATCGATTCTATAATCACGTTACACGTTACTGACCACGGAATGAGCATAGGCCGATCAAAACTTACCATGAACCACAGAACTGTAGCACCCGTGAAGCGTCGCTTCCAGATCTTGTCAACCTCATCACCAAAGGTAATGACTATGTCATAGAACAGCATCACTGGGTACGACGTACTATGAGCTCGCGAGAAATATACCAATGGAAAGGATGTACTCACCACAGGCAGCTAGTGAGTAAATTTTGGCGGCCATGCTGATAAAGTTTAGCCAAAAATCCTAGCATGACAAGTGCTGAACGATGGCGTACAGGTGGTCGGCCGTCTCAACGTATTGGGCCTGAGTCATTGGAATAGCGCTGCTCATCGTACCAGGAGCCTACAGGGCGAAAAGAGGGAGAGGTGGGTCACGGGAATACGGGGATAATGTGCTCCGTTTATATCATGGCGCAGAATGACAGTGGTCGCCACGCCCATACAACAACATCTGTCCCGTTGGACAGCCTGTAAACTGTAAGTTGCCCAACTATGAGGTGTTCAGCCGATATAGGAACAAGAGAACTGAACGAGAAAACAATAATTAGCTCCCTCGTACCTGAGTTAGGCGACCTGGATGGAATGCAAATCCTGGGACTTATCAGCAAATTGAAGCCTCTTGCATCGCATTGTCGACTTTCGGCAAATTACACGACTATGGTCGCGCCGGGACCGTGCCGTCTATCAGATACATTTCTCCCGTGTATACCGGATTATGGTGAGCGCGGAGTGCACGAATGAGGAGATACGTTGGTACAGCGGTGTCAGTAACGTGCCAAATAGCTGATTATCGGGCTAAGGAGGGGTCAACATGTCAGGAATGCTGCGATGCCGACTCTTATAGGAATATCACACTCACGTTCAATAAGCTTGTGAAGTACTTGTACTTGCCCGCCACACCTCGTGGTAGGTGGCGACACACGTCACACGTTCAAGCTCAATCTCCATGACGAAGGATACGCAGCGCTGAGAGCTTGTATGTGATTGGTCCACCGTCGAGATTTTTTTGTGACCTCAGCGTGCCATCCTAAGTAATCGTAAAGTGTCCAGGATGTGATTGTAGTAACGTTCGGCAGAGTAACGCTGCGTTAGGCACCGAAAACTTTTGGTCAAAGCTTGTGGTGATCAAGCTGATCAACAAAACGGCAGGATTCTGCATGTACAGGGTATTTGACAGATCAAGAGAGTAAGAGAACAAATATAGCTGACAATCCTATCAGGTTCTCACCTTGTTGTTCTTAGAAGGCAATCACACCTTGACAGAAGCGCAGAGTCCATTGACGGCACATCGCACGTTTGGCTCATGTAGCAGTGCAAGTCAACAATTGACGATGCTTGCCCAGCTATTCTTCTCTGCAGAATAGATGCTGTGTGATCCTGGGGTGTATTGCGTGACTAGGAGATTATCGTGGTGGAAGTTCGTAGGATTCTTGTACCGAGACGCCCGTTCCATCGCGCGATCGCATTGCTGAGGCCACGATATTTTCAACGTCATCATCGAATTTATTCGTTCTCAAAAATACATACATAAGACGATACGTTTTGAAGTCATACAGAAGGATCGTGGTATATCGAACACAAAAGGACACATCCATCTCTACAGATGCATAGTACAGATCTAGAGACTCGCCGCTGGATTCAGAGGAAACGACATTTGTCAAGCCAGTCCAGCCGCGGCCTGCTTGTGCCAAAAGGTAATGAATTCTGGTACAACCTCTTCGCTGATATCCTTCCAGTCATTCGGCTCTTGCAGGCGCTCGATAGTAGTTATTTCGAACCTATCCCCTGCCCAGGGTCCCCGACGGGGCGGGAATGACCCGTTGCCAGCAATGCCGATCGTCGAAACAGAGGACCAACAAATGCGAGGGAGAAGGACTCTTCCTAAATCCCAGCGTATCAACTCGCCAGAGTCGTCTCGCGCCGCGCGTTCTCTTATGTACTCCCGTTTCGATAGATTGCAGAGGACCCACTCGCCAGAGGGTGGCCCGTAGTAAGGCGCGATAGTCTCAATGAAGTGGTCGGCCGTCAGCCTGTCATCTACAGATACTAGTTGAGGCGCCAGAGACAACATTGACCATAACTGTGCTTGGAGTGCCAGGATATCGTTGGTGGACGTGAAGTCCAGTTCTGTCATGAGCTTGAATAGCTTCATGTCTCGAGGTGGTTCGGCTGCTCCCCGCATCAGTACTGGATTGTGCAGCGGCGCACATGGATAATCTGCACACCTTGGTCTTCGGTTTCATCACGGCCCCGGCGCAAATCCTTTACTTCCGACAACCACTGGTTTGCGTATGAGCTTGTCTCTGAAGGCAGATCATCGATGCGTGTCGCGCTTCCTACACATATCAGTCGTTGACCTATCCATGGTGCATAGAGGCTAGTAGCGAGCTCATAGATGCGCTGGAGTGCAATCTCTAGAAACATAGAATTGACGAGGGCTAGGTGGACAGCGTCGCATAGGTCATCAATCTCGTCAAAGACTGTCTTTATGAGTTCGGGTGGCAAAGAGCCAAAAGACAGATGTTGCTGTCGCGTCTCTGGTGTTTCTGCCGGGGGTCTTTATGGACAAAGGAACACAGTGAGTCCGCAGCCGCAAGTCCAGTGGCGTGTACACACCTCCCAGCAGGACACAAAAACGAAGGTCGACGAAGGAACGGTCTCATCAGTTTCTTCTTCGTATCGTTGATGATGAGTGGATCACGGAAGATATTATGGCTTAAAAAAGCCTGTAGAGATTGTAGATCTGTGCGTTGTCTCGAGTCCATGTTTACGCTGCAGAAAGTTATATTCTCGTCCCTGAGTGCGATATATAGACTTACATTACCCACTCCTGTGCTTCCGGCTCTGGCATATGTGCATCCATCGTTCCTGAGAAGAGGTAAAATGCGAGTCGAAGACAAGAGCGAGCAGCGTATGGGCAAGGCGTCTAACATATAATAAGGGTTGCGGGACCCCGGAGACTCCTTAGTTGCCAATGGCCGGTGCGGCTGTCGACGTTCAGACTTACACATATCTTCTTGATTTTTCACTGAGGAACGAGTATTGGATGGGTCATCCCCTCTTGTATATTTTATGGTACGCTGGCTCACGAGTTGCAGATCAGACCTCTGAATTTATGATGATTTTGATTTACAAAACGTTGCCAGCGTGGTCGGACAACTGTCGATGTGACTATCTTCTGCATCTTGCGTACTCACACTTATGCAACCTACGTCTGAGTCAGTAAGAACTTGCTGTATAGACGACGCATAGACCGTTAGCCTTCAAAAAAAGTTGATAAGGCATCCTTAATGTTACTTTCACACCTGGAAATCTAGAGATAAGTCCCGACTTGATACTTCGTAGTAGATGCGTTCTCATCATGACTTGACAGATGTGCTTACATGTGACCACGAGCACTGCCTCCAATGTCCATGGTATCTGATAACAATGCGGTGGAACTTCTCGATGCATGCTACATCAGAACGCGGGAAGTCTATCTTCAAGCTCCCTGCTGATGAAAAACCGAAGACAAAGCGAAGGACCGGTATGTAATACACAATTCTTCCGGGTGCATCCGCTAAGAGTGAGAGAGAGATAACACATTCGACAGCGGTCGTGATGATTGAACTGACCGGAATGAGACTTCGTTCAATCTGGCTGTGGATTCGGTCGTAGCCCACGACCGTCACACCTGTGGAACAACCAGGGCCGCATCGCCTCCACAGCATAGGATTCGGCCGTATTGCAACTGATCAGTCAAGGTTTGCACACGGCATCTCTCACATTGGTCACATCTGTTCCCCCTGTGTCTATAAGTCCCGTGGACGTATCAAGCGCAAACATCTGTGCCATCCCTCTTTCATCCTGCTTCGGCCAGACCCACTGTATCATAATGAGCACTGTCACTGTTATGGACGATTCGCAGTATGTCAGGACAGCGGAGCACCTGTATGTGTATCATGGCAGTTCGTCGGCTTGCAAGGCTAACTTCTATTACCCAGGATGGCAGCGAAGATGTTCTCATTAGCCTCTTGTGGCATGTTTCCTCTGTAATCCATAGACTGTGCGATATTGACTTATCGCACGTTTCTAGTCATGCTCTTCTTCGATATCGCAATCACATTCGGTGATGAAGTGGAAAGGATCTGGAAACGCCGGTTTACTGGAGCCACCGCGCTGTGGTTCATAGTACGTCAACAATCACGCCATTTAACCCTCCTTCATGAACAGCTATGGCATGTAGAACCGATATTTGCTACCCCTCGGCTATATTGTGGTCATAGTTTGTACGTGCAAACGATCCGAAATTCTACCCATTCAATTCACAGCCCAGACCAGCCTTCCATGACGCGTCCTGGAGCCCATCTTCCTGCTCGTCATATGTCTTGTACCCGGAAGTCTTGAAGATTTTCGCTACCGCGGCAATTGGAGGTGGGGAGATCATATTTGTCTCTACGTGAGATGCTGAGCAGATCTGTGATTTTGCGCCCAGTTATATTCACTCTACGCCTCTACGCAATATACTCGAGGAGTTATAGGATCTTGATAAGCTTCACCATTCTACTAATCACCGAACTTGCCCTTAAGATAGTAGGTGCTTTCTTCGTTTGTATCAGGTTTCTTTTTTGACTCCCGGTGTTCCTCAGTGGGCGTTCACGGATGGTACTCGGCTTGTCCTCCCACCAGGTATGTGTTATTTATTGTCACAGAACGCCAATAGCTGTTAACCCTTCTGTGTTGTGCAGGATTGGTTGGTTGTATCCTGACCGGAAGATCGTAAGTTGCCTTTGATCACACTAGTTCAAGTTCGTGTCTGATTGAAAGGTAGCCAAGCTCGAGTCGTATGGACATGGATTGCAGAGCTTATATTCGGTGAAGCGAGCCGACTCATAAGTAGTCGGCTTGGTAGCTTATGTGTCCTCTAGATACCTGCGTTTTCCTCGCCACGCTTTATAAGGGGTTCGATTTATATCGTAATATGGTTGGTGGTACAGCCGCGATATTGGTTCGTATCATGATGCGAGACGGTCGGCACAATTGTTCATTATACTTACTCAACGCTGACTGATTCATTTCCAGGATTCATGTACTTTGCTACTATCTTCGCTGCAAACGTGATATCCGTAACTTTCTTCCTAGTATGTGTATCTCAGATCTCCGCACTCTCATGAGATGTTCACGACGGTAAATCTCCAGGTCGCGACTGTCAGTTTTTGTTTTACGACCACATCATTCAGATAATAACATTGTTCTACAGCCCGATCTGAAAGCTGTCAATGCCAGTTTCAGTACATTGTACGTTGACCGAAGTTCGACGGCGAATACTGCTTACGAAGTATACACTAGGATAACAAGTCTTATGGTCTCACGGTTGATGCTAAACCTCCGTGAAGGCGTTACAGCTAACCAGTTCCCTCCCAAGTCGACCACATGGCGATTGACTGTGGGTTATACGACGTTGCCCACGGCCAAACCTGAGCCCGGCGATTTTATCGATACTGTAATCGGTAACCTAGGAGAAGATGTCACATACTGGGACGAAGAGGACGGCGAGAGCAGAGGCACCACTGATACATGGGGCCCAGATGGAATTGAGATGGAGAGGCTGAGCCGGAGTGGAAAATGGCGAGATACAATCCCAACCTCTTGACGCATACATCCGACCAAAGGATGAACTTTGGCTCGATACCCACCTCATTGATACCCCATTCCTCTGCATATTGAACTTCTAATGGAACTTGAACCATCCGTAGCCTTGTTCCTCATCGAGTCACACACTATCAACGGTAGTTATGTATATTGTAGCAGTATCCGGAGTCACAAGTTTCCCGCGGCTCGCGTGTGGCACATCAGATTAATTCGAGGAGAGACTTAGATAACCACTATACAGGAACCTGTATATCGAATGCATACTCGACATCCGAGTGCTTTTGAAGTTGCAGACCTGCCTTTTTTGCGAAAGGGCTACAGCGATCGACCGTCGCGCGTCTATCTCGTCTCTTATTGCAACTCATTGTAATTGACCGCGACCACGACCATCTCAGACTCGTCTACACCGCGACCCTCTACATGCACAGATAATTCAACAACTTCTGCTTCACTCACGTCGAGTGATTCCGCCAGGGTGATGTCTAATATCCAGTTCATACCATATACGGGACCTGGCGGCGGAAAGAAGAGACCACGGCCGGCTCCTGTACCGGCTGCTAGTAGGACGGCTACTAACTCGCACGCTCGTGGCGAAGACGAACAGCCCAACGAGAGTATTGACAAACGTCGAACAGAAGCTCCTCCGGTAGTGAGTAAAGCCCATGTTCCTCTTCCAAGACAGTCTCTTCGCCAGAAGCAAGTAAATGAGATTGGGTCTTCAAGACCTCCTACTTCTACGCAATTGACCCACGCATCCACTTCTGCGCCCTCGGGTAACGCTATAGGGAGTGTGAAGACGGCTCAGCAAGAACGGCAAGAGCACGAGGCTTGGATCCGCGAGAAAATGTCCGGTGGTCAATCGCTTGTTGACAGCCTCAATTCGACCTACAGAGACAACTCACAGCCAAGGTCCGCGTTGTCTTCACCATCGCAGCTTCGACGTTCTACCTCTGTGAAAAAGGAATCGAACTCTCCACCCGCAAAGCGTCGCAGACTCTCTCGTACTCCGACGACATCGCTGTCATCTTTCGATGCGAACCCGTTCTCGTCTTATTCTTCGATCCTGTCGTCCAGCAGCGCAAATACCATTCGGACATCCCTTTCTCCAGCAACCTCCGCACGCAGTGCACCAAAGGCAGAGGCAGCGCAGGAAACCCACAAACGTAAGGGTCCTCCTCTCCCTCGCATGGGCAGAGATGGCTCCCTGAAGTTGAGCGCCACGCCGCCAGCCCCAACCATTGAACACGCCACGACCCTTCATTCTGCATCTAGTCCTGGTTTGGCAACGCCACCAAGGTCGCTACTGGTACCTAAGGTAGCGACACCCTCGCCCGCACCCTCGCCTCGCATCACATTGTCTGTGAAACGAGAACTAGCTTCCTCTCCCACACTCCTGAACTCAGTACCCCCGCCCGAGACGACACACCATGACATGCTGCCTCCCCCTCCTCCTGTATATACCTCGTCAAGATCACGATCGCGGTCTACGTCGCTCGCAGGATCACACGTGAAGACAGAGCCGGTCGCAGATGCTGTTCCATCCTCGTCTGCTGCAAGTACTGTTCCCGCCTCCTCTCGAGCGATGCCCGTGACGGTGAAATCTGAACCATATGCACCGTCTCTCCCGACGTCCCCACAGTCGTCTTCTCACAGTCCAGATCTCCCAGTCAGTGGAACCCATCGCGTACACCCTGTACCGCCGGCCTGTCGCCCGCCTGCTCCAGGGTGGAAAGAGGCGAGGGATCTTTGGATGAAGATGTCTGTGCGTGATGTGAAGCGCGGAGGTGTTATGGTGACGCGTGTCAAGCTTCTGTGAGTCTTCGACTGTCTTTCATTTGTGCGCTATACATATGCTGACCACCCATTGCATACAGGACTGATGGTCTAGTGATCGATTGGTGAGTTTTCCTTTTTAGCTACTCGTGCATGATTGAGGCTGACCATGTACTGCAGGGAGAGGCCGCGGAACTCTGTACCGCGCTCTCGTTCTAGATCAGCGCAGAATATGCATTCTCGGCCGTGCACTCCTGCGGATGCACCCCCATCGAGCACATCTTCACAACGACAAGCATCTGCACCGTCGCCACCGCGTGCGGCCTCTGCAGCACTCAAGCCCGAGCCCGAGCCGATACCAGTGGCAGCCCCCTCGATACCAGCATCGACGCAGATTCCACCTCCTGCATCAGTGTCTGCACCCCCCGTTGTCCCTACACCGAGAAGTAGGCAGTATGATGTCGCGAAGCTGCTAGCTAAGAAGAAGATACTGCATGCACAGAGGCAGGCTGATACTCGCCTGCGAATGGAGGAAGCGGCGAAGCGACTCCAAGAGGCTGCGGAGAGGAGGGAGCCCAGTCCTTTGCCCAAGACGCCTTCGCCACCACATTCCCCGTCGCCCTTCCGGCTGGCAACTCCACCGCCCCCATGGGAGACCGAGGGCGAGACTGCTGTGCCTAACGGTGGCGCGTCCCCGTCACCGATAGTCCCACCGGTTCCTGCTCCAGCGTCGCCTCTACTTGCACTGCCCGACTTGCTCGACAAATCGCCTCACAGTGTGGCGAGTGATCTGCACTCGGATTCGAGTGCGCGTTCACGTGGTTCGTCGACTGACGTGCAGGAGATGGTACAGGTCGTCAAAGACGAGAGCGACGACGATGATATGTATCTAGATCCCAGTGAGATCGTGCGTCCGTCCTCAACGCAGGACGCACCAGCCGTGAATAAAGTGCCCGAGGAGCCTATTAAGGTGCCGTCAAACGGTGATTCCAGTAGCGGCAGTATCGCGTCCCCTGCAGCTGCAAGTCCTGTCTCCACCCCGAAGAAGAATCGCGTGCCCTTACCGCGCTTCCCCATCGGAGGTTCGCCGGGTCGAGCAAGAAATTCAGGGCTGCCATCTTCCACGGCCTCGTCGCCGACGAGTTCCTCTGTAGCTCCAGGACTACCTAGTCAACAAGATACCAAAGCGCCTCAAGCTCTGGTTGTCACAGCCTCTCAAGAGGGTATTCAAGCACCGGCCAAGGCAGACCGCGAGCAATTGGAAGAAGATGCGCTCGAATGGCTTAAGCAGTGCGTTCCATCTACATTTATTGTATTCTCCTTCTCCGGCCCTTATCGCCCTCGGTAGTGACGCGCCAAGTTACAGTCCAGTACAAAAGTCGGACGTTACTGTGCCTTCATCTGTCGGGGTGATCAAGAGTGTGTTGCCCACGCTCCCGCGGGGGTCTGTGTCCCCTCACAGAGCGCATATTCCCATGCCACGGCTGCATGCACATTCTCCTCTTTCGCAAACTGTATTTCCTCCCCGTTGAACTAGCCTGGCAGTCTCGGATAATGTCGCTCACCGTTCTTATTCTCGCCCTCCATGTAGATACATCGTCACGTTTGACGTAGACCGCGCTGCGTTGGCGTCGGCGTATTCGCAGCAAGCTACCTTTTCTTTGCGCCGCATCTCGCATCTGCCCCGCGAGCACACTGAGGACGAGACGAGGCCCACCGCTGTCGTGAGGGGCACCCTTGAGATCGTGTCTGCGCTGCTGGCCCTGCCGGATTCGTTCGGCTTCAATGTCGAGGATGTTGAGCGGCCTCCGACTGTGGAGTATGATCTTGTGGTCGCGTTTGACATGGTTGTTTACGGCTCCAGCGGCCCCGGAGGCGGGCCAGGCATCATGGTGGTCTGTTACATCGATCCTACTGGACCTGTCAAAAGCGACGACGACAATGCCGCACGGTGGGTGTGTGAGATGCAGTTCATACTACGGCGGAGGGACTGGGACAAATCTGATCTGTAAGTGCCACGGCGCGACGTTCACGCTTATGCAAGGTTACTGATGGCTCTGGTTGGACCGCAGTGATGTTGAGGGAGCATCGAATCTAGTGGCGCTATCTCATCAAATGACTTTGAGGCGAATACCAACATCGGCACAATGGAATTGGAAGTAATAGGTGTACAACGTTCAACTACAAGGAGATACAAGCATGATATCCGCAACCCAGGTACTATATATAATGCTATTACGACGATTATATGTCACGACTGCTGTGATTTACCTCCACCCCATCCCGGCAGATCTGTACGAAGTATTGACAAAGACACAAAGACACAAAGTGTACTACCAAACTTTCCCAAAGTAGCTACAGTGCTACAAATAGAACCGTCAATGCAATTGATATAGTCCCAATGCTTTTCAAAATCGCAATGCTACCACTGAGTTGAGCACCTAGTTTGCAATTGGCATTCTGAGGCTTACACGTTCCATCGCTGAGTATTCTGTCTATTCGCGTTAGATTTTGGCTACAACATTGATTTATCGCTACAGTGGTCATCATTCAACACAAATTGGTCGTATTGGTTAGGTACTTCGAGACTGCCTTCGCCGACCGGAGCACCTGTGCCCGCCCCCGATCCAGTCACTGCAACAGCAGTTAGATACATATGACCAGGAATGCAAAGGAGAAAGGGACATACTTTTTCTGGCAATTCTTGCAGCAGTAGAACACCTCCCAACACCCCTTACATACACGCATTCGGTGTGATGCTGCATGGTCTGCGCATAAGCACAAAGAGTAATGGCAAGGCATCATCGGAGAGGGGAGTGGACTCCTCGCTGGTTCTACGCCAGCGGCAAACCTGTGCCGTTCGGTAGCTTCATCGAGCCCATATATCTCCCCATGCTTAACCCATCTTTTGATTATGAAGGCTTTAAGGTCAGAACCGGGTGTAGATGGGACGGCAAGAAGATCGTCCAGGGTATGCAGCCAGGTGTTTTGTGTATATCGCGCGTGCCCTTCAAGTACATCGGTGAAGTCTCCGCTCACGATTTGATCCCTTCCCCGTTTCCAGATATCATCTTGCAAATCCAAGTCATCTAGCAGATAGTTTGCTGCAGGACGGGTATCAGTCAAAAACTTGCTTGTGCAGCTTCTAAGACTCACTGATAAGCCAAGTGTTAGCCGTGCGCAAAGCCGGTACCCAGAGACGGGTGAGAATTGGTAGGAGACCAATAGGACTCAGCAAAACGTGTCGTGTAAAGACGCCAGTGTCATCAATACCATCCTTAATGTCGCTTCAGGGCAGCAATCAGTACCTCATGAAGAGAGAGAACTGAGACCGTACCGAAGACATACAAGGGCCTGCATCAACAACTTGTCCGTATCAGACGGTGATTTCCCGGAGCAGAGATGCCTTTGACAAGTAGCGAGAATGCACGTGAAGAGATTGTCTTCGCTTTCTGCGTTAACAAAAGAGGGGTAGCAATTGACAAAGAAACAGAGGTTCGCCATCAGCTGTGTGACATCGACTGTCTTCATGTTGCTGTCTTTAAGACAGCGGCAGAAGGATTGTCGTAGCAGAGAGTCTCCTGCAGTGACGCCTGCAAGAGTTGTCTTCAAAAGATTGGTCAAATCCGTCATATCTTCAGGCTTGCCGTGGCTTGACAGCATGTGGAACATGAGGTATGTGAAATTATGGTAGGTGTCAGTTGGCCCTTCTTTGTAGAGCCAGCAGTATAGAAGGAACCGCGCTTCGTTAGACCATATTGGAGGTGGCGCGACTCTAAAAAAGGTGCGTGAGTACTTCTCAACCGGATGAACCGTGTGAGTGACGCCACATACATATATTTTGAGCTCTTGAAGACTACAACAACAAATTCACTGAACACATCTCGGAAGGACTCGATACCCAACGCGACGATGGTCTTGTGCTGCAGGCCCGGGTCAACAGGAACGAGCAGAACCCGTGGATCCTCCAGTATGATGTGGCGTTTACGCGAATATAAATCCCAAAGCAAAGGCAGCTTCTCCATGATGCGTTGAGAGCACTTCTCGATGGAGGCTGGGCGTGCCAGTAGTATTCTAGTTTTCTGTGGGTACCATATGTAGTCCAAGAAGCGCTCGAGGTACATCATGACATAACACGCATATCTCTACGACCAAACTCAGAGGTCAGTGAAAGCGAGGCACTGTATCCAGGGACTCACGATTTTCTGGACATTTACGTATTCATACTGCTCATCTGGAGGTGGCGGATCAATGAAATGATATGTTTCCTCTTCCAGCAGGATATCCATGAGAAGTTGGGGCATTCCGCTCTTGATACAAGCTTCCAATTGGGACGTGGTAAGGGGAACACCGTAACTGTAGATAAAGTCGGCGCGTTTGGCTGGGTCGTTACTTTCGTGAAGCTTGCGGAGTGCGTGTACAGCCTGGTGGGGAGTGTGGCTTAGGCAATAGGCGAAGCTGTCCCGATCAGCTGCCATTGTACTGAAACTACTATACTATGTCGTCTGCCGGGCGAGAGTTGGTTCTCAGTCTACTCTAACATCGCATGTGAATACTACACAGCATACCGAATCGTGTAGAAAAGAAGAAACGTACGCTGAAATCGTCAACCGATGATGTATATCTTGAAGCCTGAAACCGCTCTGCAAATACAACACAGAAAGCGTTGTGTTCACGAGATAACTTCGGTGACAAGTAGTACTTCTCTTGGTAACAGGAGTGCCTGTGGTTGGTAGCAAAGGAATGGTTCGAGCGCTTTTCAAGCCTGAAAATGCGCCGTGATGAGAAGAATCTGACGATCTCAAACACACCTAGGCGGCGCAGCAAACAGTTGTTGAGATGTCGGAGAGGTCGATGTTGACATGAGCACAACTGTCACGGCGTAGTAGTTGCGAGAGGAACATGATATTTCTGGGTTATGCTCGTGAGCGTCATGAACAAGTTGAAGCAACAAAAGAGAGTAAATTGAGTAGATCTGGGGACCGCTGCATGCGTTGGAACCATTTTCCTCGTAAGATACTATTTCCATGCGTAAGTCACAGTTGCCACAATACCAGCCACGGGCACAAACCTGGAGCACGGTAGCACGTAAGGTTGGTCAATGAAACCTCGACTGAGATACAGGACAACCCACACAAAGTATCGCTACCGTCGATCAGGCCTGAAACCACGGCCTCCGTCTTTGGGCCTCATAGCGCGTTTCCTCTCCCTCTCCTCTTCTTTCGCCCTCGCACCCCGTTGTCTCGGATCTATAACCTCGTAGTCTCGCTCGGCCTTCAGAGTCTCCTCGGTGTTGTCCTTCGAGAAGCGAAGTGCATGACCCATGAACCCGGTATCGTCGTCCACCTCCATGATCTGCTCTTCCTCCGCACCAGCTGCCTCAGCGTCCTCCGCCTTGTCTTGCTCATCCATAGCTTCATCCCGCGGCTCCTCTTCAGGCTCAATGGCGACGCCCTTGAGCTTGCTGCGGAAGCTGTTGAGCGCGGCGAGCACGTCTCCCTCGTCCTTCTTCTTCCCATCCTTGCTTTTCTTGTGTACGCCCTTGGACTTGGCGTATTTGGCCATCTCCTCTGCGAGGTAAGACTTCTTTGGCTTCTTCTTCGCCGGCTCATCGTCACTGTCACCCCCTCGGGCTTTACGCGAGAGTTTGCGGATTTCTGCCTCCATCTTCTCAATTTCTGTCTGACGAGAGGTACTGTCATAGCCATTAGCCGCAGCCTGACTCCAAACGGTGAGCACAACACATACCTCTGTGCTGCCTGCTCTTGCGCATGTTTGGCACGAATCTTAGTGATGTCGTCTTCTTTCTTCGACGACTTTGGCTTTACGGGGACGTCACTTTTAGCCTCGGAAGTATCTCTGGCTTTAGGTGGCTTCTCTTTGGGAGCTTGAGAGATAGCTGGAGGAATTGCAGACACGATGTCAGGGTCGTCCACCACTATCATTGACAGAATCAGTATAACGACTCTCTGGAGGGTTCAAATATTCGTACGATCTGGCCGCACGATCGGCTTCTTCTTAAAAGTTACCGGTTCTTCTTCCTCCTCGCCTTCGTCACCACCAAAGCTCAGTAGCTTTACATCTCTACAGTCATAGAATTAGCTAATTATATGGTCAATTGACTGTGGAACATACTTCTTGGCACCTTTCCGCCGTTGCTCTTCTTCGCGTTCGCGTTGTGCTTGTTCCCTTGCTCGCAGCTGTGCACGCTTCTCCTCTGCGGTGATACGAGGGATGATGTCTGGGAACGGATTGTCCATTATCCGTACGGTTTTGATTTTTGGAGGACTGCATATCAAACCAATGGTCAAACGAATGAGCGAGTGCAGTGTCGGGAAGACATACTATACAGGCCGCTCATTATCGTCAACCTCTATTAGGGTTAGCTGCATATTATACCGATGTGAGAGTCCGCCACTCACCCATTTCACCGATCTTTACGACATCTAATATGTAGGACATAAGTAACGTATCAACTGGAGGGACGCATGCTCACTATATATCGTGTCACCGACAACTCGACCGAATACTGTATGTTTACCATGCAGCTCATCCGCGCGATCTATGTGAAGATTTCAATTTGGGTAACTGACACAGCAACACTGAAAGGAAGCGTACCGAGTGTGATGATGAATTGCGAGTCGTTTGAGTTCTTCGTTCCATTGTTTGCCATTGCCACTATCCCTCGGTGAGGCAACCGAAGACGGGGATGAATCTCATCCTCAAAAGGCTCTATGACAAGAGTTGTAAATAGGTGCGCTGGGAAAAATTCGAAAAGACGCACCTCCATAGATAGATTCTCCTCCCCCACCTGTACCAGTCCTATCCCCAGTCTGTACGAGGAAGTTTGGTACTATCCTGAAAGTAATAGCAATCTTTCATTGGTCGGTCATTATCAAAGTGATCGTGCACCGCACCTATGAAAGATAACACCATCGTAGTAACCTGTATAACGTGTTAGTTACACCCTCGTTCGCGTCGGAGAAAGATGCAATGCTTGCCTTCCATCGCAAGCTGAATGAAGTTTCGACATGTTTTGGGTGTTTCCTAGGTAAACAGTAAATTCCTCATTGACCATAAGCCATTTTTTTGACCACGAACTTTGGACCATAGTTCGATATCGATTTCTCCAGCAGTGGTATCGATGATTACCCGGCCGTGAGTGGGCAAAGCCATGATGGTCGTCGTTCAGTTCAATAGGCAGACCTGATGGGCGTCTACGCAACCGACGCTGTGCACGTGGCTGACTTACTGAGAAAGGGAAGTTCACGTGGCGATGCCGCAGAAGTCTCGTGCCGAGACAAGGCCCAGGATGCCCTGATCGCAAGTGAGATCCACAGTCTTTCCTTACCACCACCACCGTCTCAGCCAGCGAAACACTCTACACTTCTCCAGAGTCCGTAGGATGGCTTCCAAGGCTGCGCATAAGCGTGTACGTGCGCTCCGTGTTCCTTTCAAAAACCAGGAAAACTGATATCGGCCGCTGGGCAGCTCAACAAGGAGTATGTTGCTATGCAGCGAGAGCCGCCACCGTTTGTGTGGGCAGTGCCAGACGAGAAGAATATCCTTACATGTGCGTAGCGTCCCAAAATTCATCGCGAGCTATCATCTCAATCATCCTTTGTCTCAGGGAACTACATAATCGTACGCTCGCCCTTTATCTTCTCCGCAGTATGGATTGCTCACGTAGCTTCACCTCAGCGAGGACCACCTGATTCACCCTTCGCAGGCGGAGAGTACCACGGCGTTCTACTATTTCCCTCCGAATACCCATTTAAGCCCCCAGGTATCAAGGTATGCACCTATCTTTCATCACATCTGCACTTTGGTCCCGACTGAGCTCATATCGCGCAGATGTTAACACCCTCGGGTCGTTTTCAACCTGACAGAAAGATCTGTTTCTCGATGTCTGACTTCCACCCAGGGACTGTAAGTATATGACTCCCGCTTTGACCCTCTCACACGAGCGCTAACATGCTATGAATCCTCTCAGTGGAATCCGGCATGGAGCGTGGCCACGATGTACGTGATATCATATCTATTTGGCCCCCACTGGCGACCATATGGAATTGCGCAGAACTTGATACTGATACATACCCGGTCTCTTGACAATCTCCGTTGACAGATTAACAGGCCTGCTCTCCTTCATGCTCTCAGATGAGATGACTACGGGTTCGGTTACTACAAGCGATGCGGAGAAACGCTCTTATGCAAACCGTAGCCACGCATGGAACTTGGAACAGCGGCGATTCAAGGAAGCGTTTCCTGAGGTGAGTACCACCGCCTTCAAGCGCCTACGCCACCATTTCCCGGTATCCCGGCGTTCGCGTTGACCTTGTCGCAATCTTTTTATTGACCGGAGTCTGTGTTCCTAGTATTGCACCCCAACCGCGCGCGACGTCCCCAACATGGGGCAGAAGGAACGCGGAGTACCATCACAACCATCTGAGGGCGCATCCGTGTCAAATACTGCCGCTGCACTTGCACGTATCGCTTCTGTCACCTCCACGTCGTCTCCAGCGCTGACGCGCACAAACACTAACGCTTCGGTCGCTTCGCCACATTCCGCTGCGGCTAGTAATGGCGCTGCTGGCTCGGGCGACGCAGCGAGTGGGAAGGGCGCGTCTGTCGGATGGACCGTGTCGATACGTCACCTTCTTTGGGAGAAATGGAGATGGGGTGTGGTTTTGGCTCTTGCGGTCATTGTGTCACGACTATCCTCTAGTTCTTGACCCACATTTGAAATCTTTCACGCCTTTTTAGTCCCCACTCTTCTTTGGTCAATCGTCGCCGGTAAATGGCTTTACCAGTCCTTCACTATGTTTGGATCCTCTCATCAACCTCTAGTCATACTCTCACTACGCTCCTTACTCGTTTTGTTTGTCTTTCCGCTTTCACGACTGTTAGCTTGTATTCTTTCCGTCCATCTCAGCAGGGTTCCGCTCACGAATAATGTGTATAACAGGCAAGAGCTACATACAACGATACAATACATGCACTATGGATCCCTCATCCTTTAGGGTATCTTCTGCTGTTACTCGTAGGGTACATTTCACATGTATAGGGCTTCCGCGTTAACTGCCTCGCGCTTGTCGTCCCACAGTTTCTCGATCGGCGCCTCGATGCCGCTCACGAGGTCCTTCACGCTGTTCCATATCACGGTCTGTACATCCTCCTTGCTCTCATCTGCATCGACGACAACCCACTTCTTGCCACTGCCTTCGACCTCATCTCCAATCCGGTCGAACACATCGCGCACCCGCCGCTGCACGTCCTCCTTCTCGTACCGTTCGTCGCCGTACCCGCCCCGTGCGCGCTGTGCGTCGGCCGTGACATCCAGGAAGATAGTTACGTCGGGCGCGGGGAGGCCGACGTCCGGTGTGCGACACCATGCGTAGTCGAGGAGAGGATAGCTTTTGGACCCCGGCCGAACTTTCGACGCTGAGAACGCGATGCCGGAAAATGCGTAGCGGTCACAGATGATTGTCTCTCCCGAGTTCAATGCTTGTTCAATAGATGATCTGATGACAGCATACCCATAATATCAGAGGATAATGGCCCGTGAGTCTATGGGGCGCGTCTAAGCTGGTATGGGGGACTTACGCAAGCTCCCACCGATTGGCAGAGAAGAGTAGATGTATAACATGGTCGTCCAGCTCGGTCTCGGAGCGCAGATACGAATCAATCATCTTCCCGATAGTCGTCGTACGGTCTGTAGTCCGTCGAGTGAGGACACAGTAGTGGTTGAGAGATTAGGACTGCTGACCGGGAAACTTGAACAGCTTCGCGGATATCTGAGCATCTTGTAAGCGTTTGAGCAGCGTAGCGGCTTGTGTACTCTTTCCTGACCTGTCGAGGCCTTCGAAGACAACGAATGCGCCGCGTTTTGTCATGGTATGTGGGGAAGGAGAGTGCGAGAGTCGGTGGTACGGACGAAGATGAGCGAAGATGTCACTGCCCGACCCTGAGCGCTAGGCGCTCAACGCAACATGCACCACAACCTTCACCACCTCCAAACTCAATCAAAACCATTTATTTTGTTCTGATGTCTGTTTCTCGCAATAAAGGCGTTTTCCAGAAGTTAATAGGAACATACAAGATTCCTTGATTCGAAGAAGCGATAGCATACATTCTACAGTTACTGGTTTCTGCTCGGAAAACTTTGCTTCTCTCTGACGGTCTGACCGACTCGTAGCCTATAAAGTGCGTAGTTTGGGGCGTTCATACCAAGTTCCTGCTTTAAACATAACTTTGTGAAAGATCATGACCTCTCCCTCTCAAACTAGGTGCCTAGTGTGTTGCCGCAGAGCCATAAGTTACGACAGTGCTGGACAGCAACGTACATTCCAGGTGCATCTTCTTTCTATCGGAAATTGGATCGTAAATTAACGCACACAAGCCCATGTAGCTGTCTTCCTTGGTTATCGCACTTATGGGGAAATTCTCGATATCTTCAGTTCCCAGGGATTGGAACCGTTTACATTTTTTTCCTGTGATTATTCTATATGGTCCGTGACGCAGTTGCGCATGAGTATATTCATCAGCAGCGACGCCTTCCAGAATGAGGCTTTAGTGGGTGATGGGGAATCCGGACGAAACAACTCTTTCCGCATTACCTATCCCGCTTATCCCGCTCCCCGGTTCTGCGACTCCGCCAGAATCTGACGCATTTATCTCGGGAGGAGAGAGGTTGATATGGCGCCACATCCCTCATTCCATTCCTCAGGTCAGCTTGTTGATGCTACACGATGCGAAACCTCAACTGACAAGCGCAGTATTCCAATGTTGAAATGATCCAGCTGAGTTGTTTACACCAATGTCGTTAATGTGACATTGCTGTTACTTCGTGCAAACTGCAGTGAAACGTCTTGTCGGCCACGCAGACAACCAGAAAGACGGAAATTACTTATGTCCAAATCATGAGATACGCGACCCACGGATACAAGACAGGGCTTCACGCCCTGCACTTACCGTAATAGTATCAAGGGAGGACTCGGCGCAGTATTCGAGTTGTAAGTGCCGTTTTCTTAAGCTGTGCTATGTACGAACTTTATCACTTGAAGAAATCACGATCACCGGACATCGCCCCTCAAGCCTTCCAAGTCTCTTCGGCGTATCATTGCATAGGACCTCATGGCGAACGTCTCCGACAAGGGTTCAATTCACCCTCCAACGTGTTTGTTCGCAGTTCGCTGCTTCCATGTCAGATGTCATTCAGAGTCCCACGTAGGTTTTTTCGGTTTTGTCACCTCTAGGCATTGACTGTCGCAAACGACATAGGATTTATAGCCTATGAGAGATAAGAACTCGTTGACTCACTTTGGGTAGCATGTATGCGTAGGTCGACGTTTGAGTTACTGATTGGCTCTCACACATCTGCTGACACCAGTTTCCAGCCATCCCATTATGTGCGCGGGAGTGCAAGCACTACGTAGAAAACAACTGAGTAAGTTTTCGGCCGTCTTTCTTGCTTTTTCCTAATGTAAGCCAGTTTATAGGTGTGCCTCATGTCCACCGCATTTGCCAAAGGTTGAGCGGACAATTCCAGCGTGTTCGCTCAAGGGTCGATTCTCTGAACCACTCGTGCTTCTCTCACCCAGACCTATGTCCGTCGGCGTTACCATCGTGACTCTAGTCTTGCAATGAAACTGAGGAAGTTATGATGCGTTTAATCCCGACAAACTTCGAACAGCCTATGGTGCCACATGCCACCTATGCATCCGTCGATCCGGTGGCGTTACGCCTTCCTTGACAAACTTGCCTGCTGAAGGGCATCGAGAGCACCCACATAGCCGTCAATACTAGTGGGTGATCCTGTCAGGGTTCATGCAAAGCGCTCGTGTAAGTCGGTGTTTACGACCGTTGTCGTGATTCCGACCACATTACACTTCCATATGTTCTGCGGTCTCCCTAATGAAGAGTTCTTGTAAGTTTTCATCACACCATTCTCTCTGCATCGTCGTTCACGCATTGCCTAGTCCAGGCTCTCGAAGTGGCGATCATGGTCAGCTCATTGGTGGATGATTCATCATAGCCTCACCACTGTGTCGCCTCCCGTCAACGACCAGGCATCCGTGCACAAAGGACGTACTTCCTGCCTTTCTTTACAAGCTGCGCTCTACACATGTCGCAATCCGTTATATATGGCTCGTCTTATGGTCGAACGAAAGCATCTAACATGACTTCTTCTACATTCCCGAAAATCCAAGATTCCAACGCTGCAAAAATGGAAGCTTCGACCCCGACACCGGCGAAGCAACAGCCCTCTGCTATGAATACTGGTGTTGCAACTTCAACCCCGAAAACACAAGAGCCCCGTACGTTTGATCTATATTCGATGCATATATATTGAAGTAGCTCGTACAGGATCCATCAAATTGCGAGGAGACATTGAGACAGAATTCAAGCTTTTCGACAAGTATGCGCTATCGATACATATGATGTGTTGGTACTGAGAGACCCACAGGAGTATCGACACGGTATACAAGCAGGTAGCTCGCCTATTCTAACGGGAAAGGTGGTGTCTCTGACATGCAATACAGTTGAAAGAACTTGTCAGCAAGGCTCACGAGCTTCAAGTCGGAGGCTCAGTCGCCATATCACCTATTTCTGCCCGCATGTCGGAAACCTTGAACAGTATTCGTTGGTTGTATCGTAATAACGCAGATGCCCTCTTCCCGACCAAATCGTTCGTCAAGTCGGACCCGAATGACCTTGTGGAACAGTTGCGCAATTTTGCAGAAGATATACAAAAACTGCTAAGTTGCTTTAGCGAATTTCCCACCTATGAACACAATGTCACTTACCAAGACTCCTTCACTGAACTTCTAGTGAGCGTGTTTGCGTAGCACTGTATTTTTTTTTACTCAAGATGTTATTAGCATTGGACACCATCCCTCGTGAAGCTTCAGGACAAATTCAGTGGGTTTTAGAGCGTAAGCATGTTGCTACAGGCTAACACCCATCCCCAGACCATGTCAACAACGAGCGCCGCACTGTTCGAAGTTTTTTATACGATATGAAGGGGGATGTCACCAAGAAGCTCGAACTTCTTGAGAGAGATGTCATCCGGCACCTCATCGACGTTGGTGTGTACGCCCAATCCATGTCCGATAATTCTGTTGCTCACTGTTACGAAAAGGAGTACTCAGAATACAAGTCTTTCAGACATCGTCGATAGCTGACTTGAGTAACGTTTCCACGATTGCAGGATTATTCGCAAGTGCTACTGCAACGATGCTCCAATACTCGTATATGTTCGGTGGTATTACACCCGGAAGATTGCCCAGCGCTGTCACTGTTTTGTGGTTCACATCACTCGTGCTCAGCATTGCTGCTGCGACCAACAGTGTAATTGGACAGTCGTGGACGAAAACCATCTTGTACGTCACGGTGACTAGTCTCTTCACGGAAGCTTGCACTGATATACAGGCTATCAGTCGCTCGCCAGACTACCATCCCTCTCGATGGACGAGTTTCTGGATGGACAGATCGTCGATCACTTTATTGATCATATCTGTTTCGTTCTTTTTCGTAGGCTTAGCTCTCTTTGCTTATATCTCTCACCAGGTATGTGTATAAATTTAAACATCTTTGGCGAAACTCACGTGGTATATTTGGCCAGACTCTCGTCGTATCCACCATCATTGCAGCATTGTCTGGTGCCACCTGTTGCAGCTTAGCGGCTATGTCCGCGAGCTTCATTTCTAAGACAAGAGCTCTCAATCAATGGGCGGAAGGAAAGCGCAAAGCTCGTCCACTCATCGAGTGGTGGTTCTATCTCCTCGCTAAGGTGGACAGTATTGTTCGGTCCGTTGTTTGTTGGCGGGAAGAAAGACGTCATTCGATGAGTAGGTGACATGCGTTGTTTTAGAAGTGTCCTCACCATTCGTGAAACAGACATACAGGACCCTGAATCTCACGCGGAAGAGCAACGCACGATCATATCGCTACTAGCTTCTTTCACAATTAAGACTTCTCTGACTCCTTCTAGTTCTGCTCCTTCTAAGAACGAGGCGCAAGAAAACTGGCGCAGGGTCTTCGATAAACTCAAACTAACGTATGCACTGTCACACGTAACTGACAGCGGCCTTCCTTTTGCAACACCGAAATTTGACGAAGATCTCAAGAGAGTCCTAGCGCAGATAAAAGTCGTTCAAACACACAATGTACACGAGGCTAAGATCAAGTGGCTCCAATTCTCTCCTGCCGGTACCTGTCTTGCTACAACGAGGTAAAGTAGCTCTCTGTTCACCGCCGGGTACCACTGATGTTGTCTTGAACTGCAGTTTAGATCGCAAGTCCATCTTGATTTCGCTTGAGGTAGGTTCTTTGCACAAAAAAGCATAAACACACCCAGACTTGATCGATAGCCGCGTACGGCGAACTTGCAGGAAACTCGTACGACTTTCTACCATTCTTCGAGTTCTGGCCAGTCTGTGCACAAAGTTGAATGGTACGAAGATGTGCATTCTTTCCGGTGTAGTGAATATGACATACGTCATATAGGTCCCCCAATGGGGAAAATCTCCTTCAGCTCAAACGCGACGGTGGCGTCTCGGTATGGAACAAAGTGCGTTGGGTTTCTCCTTAGGCAAGATCGTCTCCGGAAAGCTTATTCCCCGAGTTTATCAGGAAGGCCATCTCATGACGACGCGCTCGCGTTACCCAATCGACTCCTTGGTTTATTCAGCATCATGGCGCAGTCAAGAAAGTGAGATAGTTGAGACGATGCGGGAGGGGTAACTGACTTTTGGTCTTAGGTTTCGTCTCGATCGAAGGAAGCACACTAGTCGAGGTAAGATATAACTCTTTCAGAAGGTTTCAGATGTTAACGATGAACGATAGTCTAAGGATGACAACAATTGGATGGTACGTGCTGAAAATTTCAGTTTCCAGTCGATACTGACTACAGGAACACTACAGAGAAGTGGGCAGCTAATCAAGAAATGTAATCGACGTGATATCGACGACTTCGAAGTACACGATATCTCAGTTACAAAAGGTGGCAATTGGATGGTGTGTGTCGGCAAACACAACGACACGGAGCATGTGAACGAGATACGATGTCAGTTCTTAAATTACTGATATGGATGCAGCTAACATACGCTGCCTCCTTCAGTATATGACCTCAAACATGACGATGTCGCTCCGTAGTGAGTCTCCAGTTGGATGGCATGTTTACGGCCTACTTACTGTTTTTATAGCCGAGTACCAGTCTATCACGAGGCTCGCCATGTCACTCTCACAGCCGATGATAAACATGCCTTGATCAGCTATAAGGATAAGGTAACAAAGTTCGGACTTTCTGATGTCTATGATACTAACGAACGTTGTCACTGTAGGCCCCTCCACAGCTTTGGGATCTGGTCTTACACAGTGGAGCTGTCGTTCCGCCCCAGCGCCCACGTGGGGATGCTGCCAGTGACCCCAAGGATAAAAAATTCGGTGTGCCAGACGTTCTTACCCTATCGCATAGGTACACATACATTGCGAAGCCGCGTAACGGCTTCGCCTCAGTTCCTGGCGTCTTCGGTGGTCCCAATGAGTGTTTGGTTCTTTGTGCTGGGAAAGGTACGTTTCATAGTTATAGTCGTGTTGTCATATTTGTTCGCTTATGCTCACATAGCTGGCTATCCACCTCCCACCGCCACCAACAAAGCTCCTGCGCCCAAAGGAGACGCAACAGAGGACACACCTAATGTAACACCTGGAGAAATTTTCTGTTGGGACCGGGATACCGCCACTCTGATTCATCGTCTGGCTTTTCCGTATGAATATGGCTTCCTCACTTCACTCGCTTGGAACCCTGCACCAAACACGTGGATGCTAGTGACGGGAACTCATAACGGAGCTATTCAAATCTGGTCAACCGACATCGAGATGAATGGTGCTGTCTTCCCTCACAAGAGGGTAGTTGAATCTCCGCAATCTACTCTAGGCTCTCCCATTACAACTCGGACGCCGACAGCAGGTATTCCACGACATAGGAGCAGATTTACCACCTCGGGAGACCCTATGTCTGTGTCTGCAGGCGGCTCGAAAGCTAATCCCAAATGAAGCACAGATTATTGTTCTAAACTTACCGCCATTGTAAAGTCCGCAAGACAATTTTCACCACTACTTAGCTCTATATGTCCTCCAGTTGATCTCTGTGCACATCCCACGATCTTGCTTCCATCGCTCTTATATATGGCTTGACCCTGCTTGACATGCATGGCGTGCTTGCAGTATCTGTGCGTCTCCCCTCGTTTATCTGATCCCAGGACCGTACGCTGATAAACTGCTAAGTGTTATATAGATTATTTATACTTTCCGGATATGCGCGTGTAACTATGTGTCTTGTCTGGCTCTTGAGCTTGTGTTACAGATTTGCATCTACTCGAACAGCGGTCAGCGTGTGAAAAACATGGGTGACTTGCCCTGTCTACTCTAGGAACATTTCCATGTTCTCGATTCCACGGTTACAACTCTCAATCAAGCGCCGCTCGCGTCCAGCAGGTTTCCAACAGTGTATCCGTTTTGAAATACAGGTTCGCATTCCGATCATCAGCTGAGTCGATCTCCGATTTTTCGCCCGTTACAACGTCGTTTATGAGTCTCAGGATCACTCCAATAGGTTTGGCTAGGGAGAGTCCAAGTTACATGGTGGTGAGGCAACGACCGAGTGGCAAGAAACCCCAAACTTGAATGGTGCTTGGGTCGTGTAAGGTAATTTTGATCCGGCACAACATTCGCATGAGTATGATTGATCTAATAATGTGATTGTTTTTGCCATCCGAAGTGCAGGGAAACGTCTTGTCGTCAGCCCGGGCGACATTGTGAGGGGAAATACTCGGTAAATCACTGTAAGTGCTGTGCGTGTTCCAAAGTATCTGCTCTGTTCTTTCCCATTCAATATCTACATCTATTCATCTATGCCTAGCGCTGGTCAATATCGTTCTGGATCATTTTGGGGATTTTCTGCGCCAACGGAGATATGGCGAGCAAATACTATTAGCGGGTTGAGCAGGAATGGTGGCCATCTTCCGAGCTCAATAAGGTATAATTAGCGAATGCACCTCATGTTCAACGCCTCTGACAAAGGTTCAACTCACAGGCTTCAACGTGTCAAAGTTTGTTCGTAGGCCGCTGCTTCCATGCCATGTCATCTTGCTTCCACGTAAGTCCCGTGATCATCCTATCGCCTGCGCCCACTGATCCCCAGCATAGTTCCAGCTTGTAGTGGCAACCACTCAAACCCGAATGTGCCACTCGTAAACAGGCATGTTCGCCGCGCCGCCTACACGTTGGTCGACGCAATGCTGTCTCGCGGGGACAAAGATAAAATTCCTTGCAAAGCTCGCAATATTCGATCATGTACAGCCACTATCACTATGAACGCCTCACACGCTTATCGGGTACTACTCCCGTTGAGGTTGGTCTGCGCCGCTTCTATACGTTAGTTCTTACGGCCTATCTGTCATAGTCTGATTACATCGTCCTCTTATGTCCTGCGTATAATGGTCTTCCCCGTCTCCTCACCCATCACACTGAAGCTCCGATGACTTAAGGGGTAATCACCACAAGCTCGTTGCTGGGTCATTGCAACCTCGCTCTTGTAGCAAGCCCCCATCAACCAGCACATGCGACAGCGAGCTATATAAACAGGCCTGATCTCAACAGAACACACATGTATGGCTTCTACTTCGTCGCAGAAGAAACAACAGCGCAATGCTACGAGTACGTTTCCTCTCTGCGATTCACGGAAATACTGACTTTCGTATATATAGGACGTGTCCGGTTGCGTCAGGATGTTGCTGAGGTATTCAGAGCTTTCGACGGGTATGTTTAGTAGCCATATGCAGGATGAGCGGATCCTGAGAAACCTGCAGGAACATTGAGAAGGCCGTTCAGAAGGTGCTTTGGTTGCTCGCACTCATATAATGTTGAGTCTGACGCTCCTTATAGCTAGAAGAACTATTTGACAAGGCTCACGAACTTCGGGTCGGAGGCTCAGTCGGCATCTCACCCCTTTCTTCCCGCCTATCACAATACCTGAAGAACATTCAGCCTCTGTATCGAGAGAATGCAGGTGCCCTCTTCCCGACCAGGACCTCTATTAAGGCGGACCCGGGCATCCTTCTGCGGGAGCTCTGCGACTTTTCTAAGGGAGTCCGGGAGCTACTGGTCCACTTTGAGGAATTTCCATCGTACGAGCATAGTATCTCTTATAGGGAATTTTCAGAGGAATTGCTGGTTCGTGACACACATTGCTTGTCGTTTGATCCACTCATGATGTGAATAGCATTGGACACCCTTTCTCGACGGACTTCAAGATGAACTCAGTGCGTCCCAACGATATACGGAGTATTTCTTCCATCTGATATCAATATTGCAGAGCTTTCTGCACACGAGATTCGTACTGCTCAAGTCTTCCTATTCGACATGCTCGGGGACGTTAACAAGAAGCTTGAACGTCTTGGAAATGATGTCTTTCCAGATCTTATCGATCCTGGTTCGTACTTCCTTTTCCATTGCTCACCATGTTGTTTCATAGCTCATTGAAAATAACAGGGGTTCCGAGAATAAGGCAATCTCAAAAACACTCTCTGTCTGATTTGGACAACGTATCCACAGTTGCAGCATTATTTGCCAGTGTCACCGCAACAATGATACAATTTTCGTACAATTTCGGAGGCACCACAGCACTATCTAGCGCTGTGAACGTGTTTTGGTTTACGTCACTTATACTCAGTATTGCTGCAGCTATCAACAGTGTACTGGGACAGTCATGGACCACAACAATCTTGTATGTCTCCAACTTTTCGTTGCTATCAGCTATGGAAGGCTCATGCACACATGACTAGCCGTTCTCCAGACTACCATCCGTCTCCGTGGATGAGTTTCTGGATGGACAGATCCTCTGTGACTCTGCTGGTTCTTTCTGTGGTGTCATTTTTCATCGGCTTGGCCCTTTTCGTTTATTTCAGCAATCAGGTACGTATTCGTATACGCTATTTCAACGACATGCTGAGCGATATATCATCCCACTATCTGCAGGCTCTTGTTACATCTGTGATTACGACAGTGCTATCCGGGCTTGTTTGTTGCAGTCTGGCCATCATAGCCGTGAGCTTCGTATCGAACACATGGACCTTTCCCCGGTTTCAGACCCAAGGAAACAAAAAGAAAGCCTCCCCTCTTGTTCGTTGGTGGCAAGAAAGACAGCGCCTTACGAGTATGTGATCTCCTACTCTCAATTTTTGATTATTCTAAAAAAACCGTCTTCGTAGCCGCTAAGGATCCTGAGGCTCACCTAGAAGAAAAACCTGCAATCACGCCGTCTGTATCTCTGACCCGTGTCGCTCCTAGGGAAAAGGCGTCGTGGACACCGCAACAAAGAGCCAGGTTTCACTGGCATCTGGCTTTCATTCTCCTCAAGGAAGCATATATTCTATCTCATATCGATGATCTTGCGTTCCGGGGACCAAAACCCGACGAACATGTCACACAGGCCTTAGAGCAAACGAGGGTCGTTCAACAGAACCAAATACACAGAGCGTTTGTGAAATGGCTCCGTTTCTCTCCGGACGGGAGTTATCTTGCTACAGTCAGGTAAAACATCGCCGGCTCCCATTGAACTCGTTAAGACTCATTCTATTTCCTCAGCTTGGATCGCAAGTCGGTCATATTGCCAATCAAGGTATCTGCTCTGCATCAAACTCTGGGGATACCGCTGAATTTGGCTTGATAGACAAACAGGATACGCTCGCTTGAGGACTGCACCACCTTCTTCCATTCCTTAAATCCTGGTCAATCTGTAAACAAAATCCAATGGTGAGAATTCTTCTGTTCCCCTGAACAGTGCGTCGAACTGACCAGTCGTTAGGTCGCCAAATGGAGAAACACTGTTACAGCTTAAGCGTAAAGGTGGCGTCTCGATATGGAGTAAAGTATGTTAACGCTTCTACCACTCGCATTGCATAGTATAGAGGCTCACAACTCCCCGCATCTACCAGGATGGCAATTTGGTGATGAGCCGCTCTCGCTTCTCCGTCGATCCCTTGGTTTATTCCGCGTCATGGCTTAGTCAAGAAAGTGAGACTTGACAGATCGTACATGAGGAGTGACTCACTGGCATTACAGGTTTTGTTTCGGTTGAAGGAGATAAGCTCTTTGAGGTAAGACTCAAATTTCTCGTACTATTTCCAATACTGAGGACGAGGTGAAGTGTGCGAACGACAGCAGATGGGAGGTACGTGTCAAAACTAAGATCTTCTACTGATATTGACCGCGTAGTGCCACAGAAAAGTGGAGATGACATCCGGAAGAACAAGCGACGTGATATTGACAGCTTCGAAGTACGTGACATGGCTGTTACACAAAATGGCGATTGGGTGGTCTGCATCGGAACACGCGAAATGGGCGCGGTTCCTACCCAGCACGAGCGTACAGCACATAGGAACGAGATTCGAGGTGAGTTCGTTAGACACGGCATTTATATATGGCTAACCCTCTTATCACATTCTCAGTGTACGATCTCAGGGCAAATGCTGCTCCACCATTGTGAGTACCTGCCAGCCGTCTACTCAGCTAGGCTCTTAGAGTGTTTATACTAGCCGAGTACCAATCTATCATGTGGCATGCCACATCGCTCTGACATCCGATGATAAATACGCCTTGATCAGCTACGAGGACAAGGTACTAGATTCATATTGCATAAGTTGCAGTATACTCACCCACTTTTGCTTGCAGGCACCTCCGCAACTTTGGAGTTTACTTCAAGATAAATCCCGCATCCTCATTCCGCCACAAACTCCCAACAGTCCGCGTGAGGATGGCTCCAGGGCCTCGAGGGGTAGTACATATCGCGTCACGAACACCCTTACTCTGTCACATAAGCATACGTACCTCGCAAACCCGCGCAATGGCTTTGCCGCGGTTCCAAGTGTCCTCGGTGGTCCCAACGAGTGTTTGGTCCTGAGTGCTGGGAAAGGTTCGTCTCACATGCCTAGTCACGTCTTCGTTTCACGCTCGCTTAATAATCGCATGGCGCAGCTGGCTTCCTCCCTCCCACCGCCGCTAACAAAGCTCCTGCGCTCAAAGGAGACGCAACTGAGGAAAAACCTGATGTATCACCTGGGGAGATTTTCTGTTGGGATCGTGACACCGCCATCTTGCTTCGCCATCTGGACTTCCCATACGAATATGGACGCCTCACTTCACTCGCCTGGAATCCCGCACCAGACGGGTGGATGCTAGTGACGGGCACTCATAACGGATCCATCCAAGTATGGTCAGCCGATATCGACACTAGCGGCACGGTCTTCCCTCAGAAGAAGGTAATCGAATCTCCACAATCGACCCTGTGGTCTCCCGTCATAAGCCGGACGCCGACAAGAGGTGCACTACGACCGCGAAGCAAGGTCACTACGTCGGAAAGCTCGATGTCTGTCTTCACCGAGGGCTCTGAAGCTACCCTCAGTGAAGAAGCTGACTATTTCTCGAGACCGGCGTTTACGCACAGAAGATCGAACACGATATTTTGACAGCCTTCATATGCAATCTCATGACTATCTTTATTTTCCACACAGTGTATCTATGCACATCCCGCGATCGAACTTCTCTCTGCCTCCTTTGTATCTGGAACTTGAAACTGGTCAATATCTCAGCTTGACTAGGGATGGCGTGCTTAGGACATTTGTACGCCCTATCTCATTATTCGATTCTGGAACTGGATACTGATACGCTACAAAGTATCATATAGGTCATTTGTACTTTTCCGTACATGCGCGTGTGACCATATACTGTGTCTAGCTCTTGTAATTGCGTTTAGCTCCGCATCTATTCTCACAGTGGTCAATGTGCAGAGCAAACAGGTGACTTAATCTTTCATATGAACCACCCAACCTCTCCGTTGGACAACTCTCTCTTCAATTGCCACGGGACAGTGAGGCCTCACCATCACTCACAACCGAATTTGACACTGTCGAGTCTCGTGTCCAGACGATCTGCATCAAGCGCGCGGTTACGCTCCGTTTAGTTGGGCGGATGACATGTTCCTATGGTCTATGGCGTTGTATCCATCAGCATCTTTGTTTCACTGACAACCGACAAAGTGGCAGCATCAACATTATAGCGGCGCGTAATATATCGGAATCGCCTTGGTCGACTTGATTGACATTGGCAACAGCTTTCTTCTGTCGACCATGTTACTGACATACGTGGCATGCCTAACGCTTTTCAAGGTTGTAATTGCGCAAGACTTGAGTGTACCAGCCACATGGAGGGTGAGTGTTTGACTGTTTCTTCAGGAATCTTGCACTGACTGACAATATTAGGAACCCAACAATTCTCGTTCGCTGTCTGAGCGTATCACCATAGCTCAGGACGCAAACAATGTCATGCTTTCTCAACTGACTCCGAGTAACGGCCAGTTTAACGGTATGTGGGTGTACCTCCGATGACAATGTTTCTGGAACTCTTCTTGGAGGCATCGGATATTGGCAAGCGGCGAATGTGTGGTCAGCACTTGCAAACCAAGACCATATTACGCACGCTACCCAGTATCAGTCTGTGGTCACGAACGCTCTCGAAACAGCGTTTGACCTGTACTCTGACTATGACCAATTTCAGTGAGCAAGCGTTAACTCAGTGTTGGATTCATCTGGCAATACTAACGATCTCACTCAGAGTAAGTAAATTAATGTGTCTCTTTACGACTCCATACCACGCTCACGCGACATGATAAGTATAACGACGACGCCATGTGAGTGGCGACTGAGAACTGTCATGTTCATGTGGGATTCTGACTACATTTACAGGTGGTGGGCCACAGCAGCTGTATATGCCTACCGAGCATATCATGATACCTCTCTGCTCTCCCATGCCATAGCTGTCTGGGAACACGTATCGCAATAGTTCGTCTCCGTTCATTCATGCCTTATCCTGAAAGTAACTGTGTCGTCAATCAGTGTTGTCACACCTTCAGCTGCGTCATCCGGCACCTTGCCAACCAAAGATTTCTCTATCTCTGGCGAGTGCGACGGAGGTGAGCTTTCTTTCATGTTCTTTAAAGTTATTGCTGGGCTAAGAAACGGCAAGCGTCCATGGTTGGTGGTGTTTTCTGGGTCAGTACTCCTTACAACTACGTAGTATGTGCAAAGCATTGACGCTAGTGAAACTCCGTTCAACAGAGGCCGACTACAGACGACCAGAGTATCAATTCTGTAACTACCGGGTATCACCGTCTTTATCCTTTGGTACCGCCCAACCTTGGCTGACCTTCGGTACGCGTAGGCTCTATATAGCGTAAGTTAGATCCAAACCACCCGGGGCCAACTTGACGTTCCTCTTCGCAAGGTTATCGGCCTATCTAGCCGAGATATCTGGCGATTCTACCTATACCAATGCGGCGATCGTCAGTGCTAGTTGGATCGAGAACGTGAACATCAACTCCGAGGGATTGGTGCTCGACACCGTGAACGGGCATGATTGCACCAGGTCGCCATCTACGTGGCTGTTTACTTATAACAGTGGCAAATATATAGAAGGATTGAGCGTCCTCGCTGATGTCACGGGCAACATTGCATGGAACAACTTGTGCGTATCTATATGATATGAAAGATTGCGTTCTCGCTGACGCCTGGTTATCATGCCAGGATGGTCAATGTTACTGCTGCATCCGTGAAGACCTCAGCTTGGGAGGGCAGTGACAGCATAATAACCGAAGGAGCTAGTGCGACGAGCAACAACGACGCAGTGGGTTTCAAAGGTCAGTGTTCTGCAATTCTTCACCGCTCCGATTGGCAGGTTATAGCTAAGACGAGCAGCTGTCTTTGTGCGCGGTTTGCATGAGGCCTTCGTGCGCAACGCGCCGGATGCCGATCTGCAGGTTCTTATCCACAGCTATATCGATGTTCAGGTGAGAATTGGTTCCGCGGCACAGCTGAAGCCTTAATCAGAGTTTGATTTTGTCTGCACACAGTACAACGCTCTGCTGGAACTCGCCGCGAACGGGAGTACCTACTCTTCGGCTTGGCACGGACCGCCCCAGAGCTTCACGAGTTGGGGGCAGCTGGCTGCTTTGGACGTACTGGTCTCAGCTATCGATACGAATCAGTAATGACGTACAGATACCGGTGCTTGGCACGTTCATGCGTTTGTCCAGTTGTCATTGTGATGCACATTGCTTGCAGATACACTGCCGTGCTTCCGAGCTGTACGAATACGAAATCAAGTTATTCGATGAACTCAAATTCGGGCCTTGCTGCACAGGATCGTCTTGTCCACGATTCTACTTTCCGGATTTCTGCCGCTGAATGGTGAACATTGCAGGCTTCTCTTAGATCATTGGAGCCTTCACAGGTCTGTGGGGAAGCAAACAAGATATACCGGAACGATAGAATTATGCAACAGTAGAGGCCACCATGTAACGTGGGTACCTCGCTGTATTTGCGGGTTACTTCCATATGTGGCAACAGTACAGCTTGAAGGTGGAGTCCGGCGAGCTCTTGAACGTTACACGTATCTCATCATGCAACGGTCGTCTGCCCGATATCCGGCATTCTTCACGCGTATGTGGTCTCATTGCTTCTCCGCTGACTAGTGCAACACTAAGCTCACTTCCTATATGTTTCATCTCGGTAGTTAGGCTACATCTGGCCTCCTCAGATTGCGTGCGACCTCGATATGGTTTCCCACTACAGTCATACGTCCTCGCGGGCTCGGACGCTCACGAGCGGTCTGGAGGCCCGCACGGTGTGAAGTATCAGGGCTAGATCTGCAACATACATCATACATTACGTGGAAACGATATATACGTGAACGCGAGAGCGCAAAGCCGACTCTTGCAACGCGAGCGGCACGCGCGACGGTTCGGACATGCCACACATACACATCTGGTCAGGACCAGAGGGAGTACGGGCATGAGAAGTTGATCGCGTCCCAGCTCCTCGGAGTCGGTCCAGCAGTGGCATCTACTAGTGTGATGCCTCCTGACCCGCCACAGCTCCAGTCGTGCGCATGGCTACGAAGGAGAACGCGGGGGAACTTGCTGCTGCAGCACAAAGTCAGTCCACTACCATTGTGGTGCGTTCACCTCTTATCAGACCACTTGCATTTTTAGCCCCTTGGAAGTCCTACAACAAAGGTATGCTTTCTTTATGCAGGTAGCTGCAAATTGAACGCATCACTGCACGTGAAGGCCCCTTTCCCATGTCAAGGGACCCGTGGGTTCGTAGACGCGTTTTTTGATCATTCATCACGGCCTGGGGACACAAAGGGCTGCACAAAGTAATCTTGCGTTCCAAAATTACCTGTACAACACGTCTACGCAGGGGCGGGAAAGGGAGACAGTCTCGAAAAGTCCGGTCAGAAGACATCAGTGGATTGCGGCTGAATCCCACTCAGGCTAGTCGCTTCGAGAGAGATTCAGGGACTGCGATGTATTGTGAAGGATGTGAGAGTCATAATTCCTTGACTCCGTCTAGGTTTGACTGCACAATGACGGGATACAGAGCTAACGTTGGACGTTGCGCGTTGAGCGTGTCGGCGAACTTGCAAACATTCCATATTCAGTCGGTACCATTTGGCAGACGCCCGTCGGTACCGGGGCCGCCGGCGCCAACAAACGGCCGCCGCCGATCCCACCGCCGGAAGCGCAAAGCGGCACCCAAGCGCTTCTTGAACTTGAACTTGCCTCGAAGTTGCTACAACGATGTCGAGCAGCACAAAACACACACGGTACGTATTTCATCACCACCAGCTCGTATGAAATCTCACCTATCGCCAAGAACGGGATGAAATCTCGGATTTTTTGTAGGTCGAGTTGCTGGTCATGGGCCAGCTTTCGCGGCTCGTTCGGTGTGCTTGCGTGGGAGCCCGTTGCTGGCACAGTGCAGGCCGGACCACAGACTCAGGAGCACCTATACAATCCAATACCCGATCTCTGTCGGCCTGGTCGAGGGTCTGCGCTCACGTCAGTCTCACCAAGAGCTTGGCGGGCGTGCCCCTTCTGACGCCGCGACCCTTGCGTCGACCAGGATACCCACGGCGACGGCGCCTGCGAGGGTGCGACGCGCACACGCCCCCGCTGGAGCCCCCGAGCAGGTCGGACTTCCCATGCCGCTTGCTGACCGCCGTCGCCCCTGCGTCCCAAGGCTTTGTGCAGTCGCCGAGCCCGGTTTCCCGCCCCTGCAGCCTGAGCTGCACGCAGGCGTGGTTACCTCGCGGATGTTGCGGAGAATTGGTCAGTCGCCCGCGTCGCACCGCGCCGATCAGCGGAACGTTGGTCAGACAGCCTTCAGCCTCTTGTGGGGACGCGGACTCTCACAGTGGTGTCGCGAGTGGCGGGGTCACTTGCCTTGGCTTCACCTCGGCGAATCCAGGCTGGTAGGGGCCCCAAGAGTTAGCTCCTGCCGCTGTGACTTTTCGTGGCCCCGCCTCCACATATTCTCAAGGTCATTTATCATCTCCCGACCGAAATGAAGCTGTTCTTACTTTACATTGCCATTTCAGGAGAAGGTTCCGTGCAAGCAAGTCACGTCCCGTGACCCACAGAACTCGTGGCTGACCATTGCACTGACTCCTAGACGCACGAACGCGGCAGGAAACCTCATTGCTGGCAGGGAAGACCTCTTATGAATAATCCCAGAGACGCTGCAAGAAACCTACTTGCACGGTACAGTGTACCAAAGAAGGCGATCACGATCGGTGGGGCGAAAATGAATCGGGTGTGATCTCTGTGCAGCGGCACAGTAACGCTGTGTGCAGATGTCTACATCTCTGTGAGTACAGCCTGTCTGTGGTGGCTGCGTTGGCGGAGAATTTGCGGGGTCGGCCCTGGTGCCGCATACTGCACTAACCTCGTGCGGTGTTATCTCGCGGGTAACGCAGCACTCTATGGGGCTTCTGCGCTTCCCTTGGCACCTTTCCTTCTCACTGCAGTTGAAGCAACCGTGACGGGGCTGCTATGACTAGGGGCCGTCTGATCAGGAATCGTGATATGATTCATCGCACTGATCTATGGATCCGGCAGGCCCGTTCACTTGCTCGTCGTAGGTTATCAAGATATCAACGAGGCAGCGTGTCGGGCCAATGAGGACCGGTAGCCGCGATATGGGTGGCCAGCGGGAGGCAGCAGGCACCTCTTCAAATGATGATTCTGGAATTGCGAGGTTGCAATTCAGTCGGTTTGCAGTCGGGTCCTGGGCCATTGACGTCGTTGTGGCAGCTGGATCTGCAGGCGTGACCACCGACCATGCACCACCGGCCCATCTCTCGCCCTCCTGCCACCTGCGCCTGCTCAGATTAGTGCTAATGCAATGTGGGCGGCGCCACACCGTTTAGCATCTGAATCATCCATCGCCCGCGAGGCTATCGATGTCGAGGTGTGCCAGTGTGCACAGGCTTCGAAAGTTTAAGCACCGAGAGGCCCGAGCATCATGCATGCATGCCGCTTGTTGCTGCACATCTAGGGACGGACGGGCGGACCAAGGGGCTCTTGGCGCTGTGCGGGACCCGTACGGGCGTCCTGTCTATTCGCAGACCCTGTCCGTACCTCCAGCGTGCTGCTGCGTGCGTCTGCGCCGCAGCCGCTGGCTCGACTCGAGCTCGGAGCAGGGGACGCTCGGACGTTCAGCAGCACGAGCCTCGAGCCTCGAGCTCCCCCTGCACGTTGGCGCCTCTGCGGGCGCGGTGGGAAACGCAGCACGCACGTAGTCTGCATCTACTGGCGGGCGCTTAAGGGGGTAGCCNCGTCACAAATTGTGCAATTCAGTGGGTATTAGCATGCAAAATGTTATGTTCAGTAACAGGTGCTGTGTGCAGATATCATGGGAGATATTTAAAATTTTTGTTGTAATTTATGAACGACTACGTGTTGAGGTGTGTGGAGACGAACGAGGGCAAGGGCCGGTTGAACAAGGCGCGTCGATGTCGCGTGTGGGGTCACCTACACCCGCGCGAACGAAACTCACCAGACGCTACACTCTGAGATACCACAGCGTTTTTCGATGTCCGATCGACCGATCCGGACATGGCTCAGAGTGTAGCGGATGGGAACGAGACTAGCAAACGATATGCCGGGTTTGTAGCTGCAGGGTCCTCCTAGTCTGCATCTACTGGCGGGCGCTTAAGGGGGTAGCCCTCTATCAAAAAGCAATACCAAAAATGGCTGTGCCGATGTGCGCCGTCGATC
>JAAIFI010000249.1:0-49237 GCA_011032875.1 Phlebia tremellosa
ACTGTCCCGGTGTATAAACGCGAGTGCACCCATAGTATGTGTCTGCACGAGTCAGACATACAGCGGAGTTTTCCCGGCCTCGCACATCGATAAGCAGGCTGTGCCTGATCAGCCTCCCCAGGCGCTATCAGTAGCCTTGTTCTTTCCCCTCGCCCCTTAGCATCTCAAGTTACAGGAAAGAACAGTGATCTTCAGTCAGCGTCCTAGGTTATCTTTCTTGGGATACTCAGTAGACAATGCGAAGTGCTTATAGCGCCAGTAGCCAAGGTCAACAGCAGGGCTATCATGGGCACACCAGTTATTCTCCTCAGGCATCACAGAGAGTACAGACGGGATACTCACCCCAGCGGTCCCAAAGTTTGTCGGGCTATACTCCAACTACCTTTGATGGACCAGGTTTGCAAGGAGTCTCGTCCGAGCAGTTTTATGGCTCGTAGGCAACCTGTCATCCAAGCATCAGTTGTCTAGCTCACTACACTTCGTCAGGCTCCTTGATATGAATGGCAAACCGACACAAGTGTTCTCGCGCTTGGCCGACTCGCTGTTCTTCTATATGGATCAGAACTGCGAGGTCCCTGGGCTCAGAGGGACAGGCATAATCGAACCACTCAAGTATGTTTGGATGTCCATGAAGATGGGTGCTTCGGAGCAAGCGGTAAGGCCCTTTTCACATTATTGATTCGTGAAATCACAGCTTTGCAAACACTGAGTTGCGCGCCAGGCGACTATCATGTTGGCTAATATGCAGAGCTTCTACGAAACTGGCGGTATTCCATTCCAATTCGCCCGTGGCTCTAATGGAGGGCAAATCCCCATCGTCGACGCCCGCGGATGGCTTCATGCAGCAGTGTTCGAAGCTAAGGCGGCACCGGAGGAAGCGTTCAAGGTGCGTTTGTCCCTTATGAAGCATATTACAGTATTTGAGGACTGTGATATTCCTCCCCCAAATTAGCATTGGTCGCGTGCGATTATACTGTTCTCTCTCTGTGACCCGATGACATCCCTCCCATTCCCTACACCGCTGCCACGATCCGCTTTCCCGTTCATGGCGGACTATCAGCTGAGCGCTGCGTATGCCACCTGGCGAACCCGTGCGATAATGGACGCGGCACGGGCCCGGGCTCAAGCGCGAGCAGCTGCATTCACGAGTCGGTACCATATGTCACGGTCTCTGTTCGGCGGGAGACCTGGTGCCATGTCGTACGGCCTAGGAGTTGCTCAAGGTAGTGCTCAGGGCGGTGAAGGGGGAGACCATGCAACGTGGAAGGATGCTGCCACCGCTGTCGCAAACCTGGCTAATACGATTATAGGCGTTGCAACTGGTGGCGGAGGGGGAGGTTTTTTATTCTGACATGTGAAGAGAAGCTAACTTATATGCGTGTACTAAATATCTACATATCTGACCGGATTGAAGACCTACAAATGTAATTGCTTATCATCTATGTACACTGTACTAAGTAGCAAGATGCTTCGAGGCAAGGTGCCCGGGGTCCTGTCGCATGAAATTTGGGCGTTTATCCGAGGAACATTATTGAGCGCTTAGAATTCTGCAGCTCTGCTAAGTGCTTCAACTCTGCTTCATCCATATCCTCACCTTCTCTTTTAAACTCACTGAACTCGACTACCTGAACTGGATTATGGCGCAAGCTGGGCCTTCTGTACCGAAGCGTGTCAAAAAGAAAGCCGTGAAGCACGAAGTGAGGTCCTCCAAGGTGAAGAAAGTGACGGAAGTCAAATCTATCGAAGCATTAGAGGAGAGTGTCGTGCAATATGTGAGTTGTCTCCTGCGACACGGTTATCTCGTTCGTACTCATCAATTGACATAGCCTCTGTTGACAGGAAGCCCCCGATGACCTGAAGCTCTTCGCCGACTTGCCCATCTCCACCTTGACAAAGCGGGGTAGGTCTTTAGCAATATTGACACGAAGACTCTCAGCTGACTGTTTGAAAGGGCTGAAAAAGTCTTTCTTTGTCGATATGACAGATATCCAGACAAAGAGTCTCCCAGTCTCATTGAAAGGCAAAGATGTATTGGGCGCAGCGCGTACAGGAAGCGGCAAGACACTTGCATTTCTGATACCGATCCTGGAGATCCTGTACCGCCGGAAGTGGGGCCCACAAGATGGATTGGGTGCACTCATTATATCTCCTACTCGTGAACTGGTAAGTCTATACGCTGTGCGTCAAATCTTAATACCTGACTATCATATGGTCCAGGCCGTGCAAATATTTGAAGTTCTCCGATCGATAGGAGGATACCACAGCTTCTCTGCAGGCTTGGTCATTGGAGGGAAGAACTTGAAAGACGAAAGAGATCGTTTGTCACGCATGAACATCCTTGTTGCGACTCCAGGTCGCCTATTGCAGCATATGGATCAAACAATAGGATTTGAGTGTGATAATCTGCAGATTCTTGGTACGCCTGCAACATCATATCTATATCGCTTCTAATTCAGTCCACAGTCCTTGACGAGGCGGATCGAATATTGGACATGGGCTTTGCCCGCACACTCACTGCCCTCTTGTCTCATCTGCCAAAGTCTCGCCAAACTCTCTTGTTCTCCGCCACCCAGACTGAGTCCGTCTCAGATCTCGCTCGTCTCTCACTCCAAGATCCCGTGTCCGTCTCAACACAAGAATCTGGTACTGAGGGGCAAATGCCGAAGGGCCTGGAGCAGCACTATGTCGTCTGCACATTGGACAAAAAACTTGATATCCTCTTCAGCTTCATCAAGTCTCACTTACAGAGCAAGACGCTCGTCTTTATGTCGAGCTGTAAGCAGGTCCGCTTTGTATTCGAGACGTTCTGCAAGATGCACCCCGGTGTACCTCTGCTGCATCTGCACGGGAAGCAAAAGCAGACCACAAGATTAGCAACATTCCAGCGGTTCACAACCATGAAACAAGCTGTGCTCTTGGCCACCGATATTGCAGCGCGCGGACTGGACTTTCCGGCGGTGGACTGGGTTTTGCAGGTCGATGCGCCGGAAGATTCGGAGACGTACATTCATCGTGTTGGTCGGACAGCGCGATATGAGAGTTCGGGGAAGGGCTTGCTATTCTTGCTGCCTAGCGAGGAAGAGGGTATGAAGGCTACGCTAGAGAAGAAGGGCATCGACATTGCTAAAATCAAAATCAAGGCGAGCAAGACTCAAAGTATCGAGAATCAGTTGCAGAAACTCGCTTTCCAAGACCCTGAGATCAAGCATCTCGCACAAGGCGTAAGTTCATATCATCTTTCCCGACTAAACCTATCGTTGAAGAGCGTCTTTACCTAGGCATTTGTGTCATATCTCCGCTCCATACATTTCCAGAAAGACAAATCTGTCTTCAAGCTGGAAGAACTCCCTCTGGAGCGTTACGCAGAGTCACTTGGACTTCCTGGCGCGCCAAAAGTAAAATTCCTGAGCAAGGAGATAGCAAAGAGGAAGAAGAATGCGTCACATATCGCCGTCGAAGCTCAGGTCGATAAGTTGGAGAGTTCAGACGAGAGTGATAGTGATGACGAAGACGAGCTTTCGGAGCACAGTTCTAGCGAAGAGGAAGAAACTGTCATCTCAAAGGCAGAGCCCGACAAGGTGCGTGAACAAGGCAGGTTTCGGCCCCAACCAACACTGATACGTGTGTCGTTTATAGCCAAAGGTCCGCACGAAGTATGACAGGATGTTTGAGCGCAAGAACCAAAATATTCTTTCGGAGCACTTCACAAAAATGATTGATCATGAAGGCGACGGGAATGACTCTGACGACGACTTTATCACTCTTAAACGCGCCGACCATGAACTTGACGAAGCTAATTTACCAGAACATGACTTCATCTCGAAACGGAAGGAAAAGATGGCAGCTTCCAAGAAGGCCCTCGCAAAGTATGGTGGAAGAGGTTCGAAATTGGTGTTCGATGATGAAGGCAATCCACACGAGCTATACGAGATGAAGACTGCCGAAGAGGTCTTCAAGGATAAGGAAGATGTCAAGGAGGCTGGACGGAAGTTTGTCGAAAGCGAGAGGAATAGGCTGAAACAAGCTGATGTACAGGACAAGGCGGAAGCGAAGGAGAAGAAGCAGGAGAAGAAGCGTAAGCGGAAAGAACGAGAGCGGGAGGTTCGTATCTGACTTATATGATCGCACCTCTGAGCTGACTGTTCTTTTAGGAGGAGGGTCTGGGGTCTGTGGACGTACCTATTGGCACCGCGGTTCTTGCGCCTCTGGAGGACGATGAAGGATACGTCAGTCCGGATTTCGATATACCCTCTGGATCGGAGGACGAGGAGACGCCACCGCCCGCGAAACGTGCCAAAGGCGTGTCTCAACCAACGGCAAAGAGCGGGAAGTCACGGTTAGCAGAGGACGAGGAGCTTGCTTTGCAGCTGTTGCGAAGTAAACGATAGTCGATGTTGTCCTCCCTATGCGTACATCATTATTTTGCTGCATTTTCTTTGACGTTGCACGCTGATCGACTAGGCGTTTGAGCTCGCAAGAAAGTAAGATTTTGGGAGTGTTAATGTTTTCGATATGAATATCATTACAGCGCTACCGTTGTCCCTACATCATATGTGGTGGTGATCTTACGCAGCGCGTCGCTCACAGCGTTGTGCTACGATGGTCGTGTGCGAAGGGACAACGGGCGCAGCGAATGCGAGACTGGCGCATCCCTGCTCGGGAAGCCAAACGAGCCTGAGTTATGTAAGGTCAGCATCTCGGACAGCATATACTAATAACGTACCAGGAGCAAGATGATTGAACCGAGTGGTGTTGGGATGTTACACACATTATCATCAGCGGAGCAAGCCACGTGCGCAATAAGACAACCAACTAAAATACAAAGGGTATCAACTGTATTCAAGTCAATCTTCTTCGTCCGAGAGAAATAACGGTTTTCGCCGAAGAGGAGCTTTGCGTACAACGGCGTCGTCATCATCAGATGACACCACTAGTGGAGAAGCAGCACGAGAGCCCACACTAGAGGTGCGCGGAGACGGCGAGGAAGGCGGAAGAGATGCACCATCTGTCTCAACCTCGAGGGTCACTGCTCGTTTTGCAGGGCGGGGGCGGGGGCGAGGTTTGGGTTTGTGGCGCTCTACACCATCGCTCGCTGGCGACGTATGCGCAGTAGAAGGGCCAATTTTAGGCGACGCGAACGGGTTGAACAAGCCATCGTCGGAATCGGCGTCAGACTCGTCAGATCTCTCCTTCTGTTCCTCTCCTGACCCTTGTCCAGAGTCACCGTCGTCTCGCTTACGCTTCTTCTTTCCCTTGTCCTTTCCTTTCCCTTCTTTCATGTTCTTCTTCCGCTTCTTCGTGCCCGTCGCAAGCATCGTGGCTGCCGTGCCCGACGATGCAGCTGCGAGGGCCATTTTCTCCCGCAGCGCTTTCTCCTGCGCGAAGAACGCTTCAAGTTCGTCGGCCTCGACATCACTGTCCTCGATGAATTGCGCAGACTTGTAGTGCTTAGCCTCCTTTTTCTTCTTTTCTTTCCGCTTGCGCCGTGGCTCGTCTTCAGTAGCTTCCTCGTCTGAGGAGTCAGCGGTTGCACGACGTCTGCGCCTGCGTTGAGGTTTTTTGTGAAGTAAGGATGCGGCTTTGTTGCCTTCAAGGTCAAGTGGCTCCGCAAGGTATTGGTCGATGAGTCGAATATTACGCTCAAGTTCTTGCGGGACGATCGCTTGAGGGACATACCATTCCAGTTCCTCGGCATCTGAGAGATCAGAAGTCAATAGGCATTACCGGTATCTATACATAATTGCATACCTTGTGACAAAACCGCAAAATTGAGTAAGCGAAACAAAAGCTTCAGCTTAGGATTTTTGGTAGCGGCATCTGCTTGTTCATCGTTGACATATGGAATCACTGTAGGTAGTCATTAGATATATATATACGCAAACTGTCAGAGAGTACGTACTATAGTCCGTGAATTTAGCGATAGCGTCCATGGATGCGCCGCGAAGATTCCTCTCAGCAAGCTTGTCATCAACGCGCTCACCATCACCCTCGTCATCGGTATCTAAATCCCGAGATGTAGACCCGTCTGTATCGTCCACGATACGTTGCCGCAGCCCCGCCACGACTGTGAGAATCTAGCGGTGGTACAAAATCAGTATCTCCCTTTCTGAAAGTAGTAGAAGTAGACATACCTGCTTCACCCACTCGATCAAAGCCATCTTGCCGTCGTCCACCAACGCCGCGACAGCAATGCCAAGCTGTTGCGTGAACGTATATCCCTTCTTAACATGTACGTCCTGTGGCCACCTGTTGTCAGGCACGCTGGTTTCACCATTGCCACCAGCATCCTTCGCAGGTGGCTCCCAACTAGACAAGGCTTTCCATTTACCGCGGTTTTTGGGGTAGAATGCCTGGAACATCGTGTTTAAGTGAAGTGAGAGTTACATAGGAAGGTGAAAATAATGTACCTCGACGACGAGGAACGAGTCCTCTTCAACTGCCTTGAAAAACTTGCGTAGAACGAAATGGATAAGATTGACGAGATCCTTGTACGGCTGTTCACGCGGAAGCGACTTTTCCTCCCCAAGGATATCCTTGAACATCAGAAGGGTCGACACCTTCAAGTACACGAAACAATGTGCTGTATCAGTATTAAGAGATCAACGGGATCTGTTGTGTGCCTACTTTGAAGAACAATCCCTCCGCTTTCGCCCTTACTGCTTGTCTGTGTAGCAAGTTGACGACGCGCTTCATACTCTCGGTTCCGGTGAACTCTTTATAGCGCGAGAGGTACGCGAGAAGTGTTTGTGTCACGTCAGGGTGTGCAAATTTCTACGGTAGTGGTGTCTTAGTAAGCTGCTGGATGTATCGTATACGGGGTGGTCTTACGCACCGACTCGAACGCGTCGAAAGTGAACATAGTCTCAACGTCTTCTTCTTCCGAAGCTTCCTCAATCATACCCTCATCCTCTACGTCAGGTACACCGCCGTCCGCATTCGCTCGCTTTGCTAGACGAAATTGACACCGTCAAAATTGCTATCTCAATGTGCACGTACGTATGTATGCAACACTCACCTCTTCGCCTCCGCGCCTTCCTCCGCACATAACTTCCTCCGCCCTCCTGCGCATATTTCTCCAACCTCCTCAGAAGCACATACGCCAGGCTGACGCTGCTCTCCAAGTATGCAAGACTCTGCGTACCGGGACGATATGCTTTGAGGCTTTCGAGCGCAATATCGAGCACCTCGCCGTTGTACACAATCTGCGTTTGAAGCACGTCCGCGGTGCCTGCTGCCTCCGCGTCCGAGTCTGCACTGGAGGACGCCATAAGTTCAATCAGTTGGACGAGGTTCATGAGGGATTCTACCCCCGCTTGGAGCTCGTTCCAGAGTTTTGGCTGCAAGGAGAAAGGGGGAGTCAGTATGGCCATAATCCATTCGCACGAGGCAGAGTATGCACCTTATCGTTTACAGCTTCCCGCATCCTAGTCAACACCCACACGATCCATTCTCGCTCGGTCACTTCTGCGACGAGCCCGAAGCCCCAATGTTGACTCTTATCGTGTGTGCGCTTGCTTATAAAGAACTCAAGGAACCATTTCGATACGTAGAGTAGTCGCAGATTGTCCTTTTCTGTGATCTTCGCACGTTCGGCCTTGATATCTTTCAATAGAGACGCCAAGAAAGCTGAGGTGAAACAATAATGAGAACAGTATTCATGAGTGCAAGGCTCTCAAAACAAATTGAACCACGCACGATTGAAACACGCCTCCAAGAACGTCTTCGCCAGACCCTGAAGTATCGTCTTCGCCTCCACGCTCAAGTTTGCCCCACCCGCAATTGCAAGCTCGTCCACCTTCTTGACTCCTCGAAATGGCAGTTCTCGCTTCGCGCGAACCATGTCTAACATGCTCCCTGCCTCGCGTTTGAGAGCCTGCTGTCGATGAAGCACGAACGCCTGAGACGGGGCACCCTGCGCATCGGCATCGACCTCTACTGCTTGCGGTCTGTCGGCCTGGTCTGCTGGGGCATGATTTGGAGCAGAACCTTTCTTGGGATTGAGCGTTACGGCAATAGTGGTACCGAAGCGCGAGTGCCGGGAAGAGGCGTTGCGTGCGATATCGCGTTTGCGTTTGTCTTCGACAGCCAATAAGCGGCGGAGGTTTTGTGTTGGTTCCTGTTTTCATTCATTGACTGAAAGCACTGGGTATGGGTAGCTTGACACGCACCTTCGCTTGATCGGTCTCAGAAAGTGATGAGGGCTTGACACCACGAAACAATAGATAGAATATCTCTAACACCAGATTGTTCCAGCCGTTGAACATCGGATCCGAGTCCGTATTCGAAGCGATGGTCAAAATAAGGTCTAGTATGTGCGTGTCTGAAAGGACCTTGATGAGCTTCGTCTGCAAAGATGAGAATTCTGCTTGGTCCGCGCTCGCGTTCATGTTGGACGGAAGATCTTTGATGAAGGCAAGGTTGCGCACAAGGTAGAGCACAACACCAATAATCTGCACGTCTCTCTCTGACCGCTCCTTCGGCTCCTTTGCAAGACAAGGAAGTACAATGCCCAGCAGAGCCTCCATAACACCGGCTTTAAGTAGTGCAGCTTTGTAGTGGAGATGACTCTGCAGTAGTTGGGTGTAGTCCGTACCCTTGTCCATCTCGTCGTCTAGCTCCTTGAGCTCCTCGGCCATATCAATAGGCCAGGTCATCGCAGTCATGAGGTCCGCACACGCAATGGCGCGCTTGTCTTCGTATAAGCCTTTGCCCGCCGTCTCGAGGAATATAGGTACAAGGTCGTTGGGTAGGACGCGGGTCTCCCAAAAGATGCGGGCTACAGTTCGCTCGTCGTCGGTGTCGTCTTTGCGCCAGAGCTTCTTCAAATCCTTGAGACAACCATAACATTCATCTCCAAGTCGGTACCTCCCGTCTTCGTATCCTCCAAGGGCATCGACTACGTTCTTGACGACGGGTTCGAGGATGGCACGGCGAGAATTGTATGTCTCTTCGCCGTCGTCGTCGGAGATCATGATCGCTTCCTCGCGGTTCATCACGAAACAATTATTGGTTTGTACTGATCGAGGGTAGCTTCCGCTGTGTCCTATGCCGGCGGTGCGTGCGCCGTCGATATTAGTGGAAGTGTCCTCGTCGTTGTCGTTGTCGTCGAGGTTGAGATCTGCAGCATAAGCGCTCACCGAGGAACGCGCGGGAGTCACATTGTTGTGACAGTTCGCGTCGGCCGGTCACGCTTTTCGAGCGATGTTCCCAACCTCCCTCTCCTCGTTCACCAGACAGTGTCGGCATTGGTCAACAGAGATATCGACTTTTTTATTTTGTTTTGTATTATATGGAATGCTTGTGTATCACACACGGGCTGAAACGAGACAAGTCCACACAGCACAAATAGTGCGACCCTCTTCGACGGTCAAGAACGTTGGCGAGTCGCCAGTGCCATGCAGAGTGCGTCAAGAAAGCTCAGAATGTGGAGTAAAACTTGCCTTTTTTAAGTTTATTGCTGAACTCTTCAACAGTATCACCAATATAAAGGACTTGCTGCTCATCGGTTGTCGCCTTTGTAAGTTGCGATACGTGTTCTACAATCTGGAGTTTGAACGTTCTGAACTTTCTTTTAGATCACGTAAGTCGTATTTCGGTTATTGCTGACGTACCTCGATATCTTTGGGACGTTGCAAATGCCAACTGAAACAATAAGCGGGCTCGGTTTCTACTTATCTTCATCAGCCGAGGTCCTTCCTCCGTTAACGAGCCCAACAAGAAGCGGGAAGCCCTGAGCTATGATCATGACAGAATACGGCAGTTTCAGATACAGAGTTTATGTGGCGCTAGTGGCGGTAACCAACAGCTCTACACGGACAAAATTATTCTCAGCGGGCAGGGAAACCCCGAGTGGTCAATGAACGTCGCTGGAAAATCTGTCCGCGTATCCGCCGGCTTCATTGAGTATATTCTGGATGGATATCTCGCAGCGGACGCGATTCCTCTCAGCTGACAGTGATAACTTGACAATTCTGCTGATAGGCGTCTTCTTTTAGGTTCCGGAACATCCTTCTCCTGTACCCTATTGGATAGTATCACCGTGCACCACTTCTGCCACACTACTGTTTCGCATAGTCAACCGAATCAGAGGGTATATGCCTTTGGACGCGTCTTCAGGACGGGCGTTTTACACGTTCGCGCTTTGGTGTACTCCATATTCTGGAGCTGGGTATGCACTCCAAACCTACCTCGAGTACGTCAACGCAAGACGGCATTTAGTCCACTTCTGTGCACTTACGGGTCGACAGATCTTCTCCTGTGGACACTCGGTACGACGGTGATGTCTACCCGCAAGTTCAGAAGTTTTCTAGACATGTTAGGAGTTCATGACTCTCTCCAACGCACGCTGGATGGGTCTACATGAGATGACGGGCAGAGAACGTTGCTCCTTGGTAGAATCGCGCAGCCGTTGAATCCCCATCATTCAAAGTCTATACCACCGGTGGCCGAGGCGAGCCTTAAAAACTTTTACGCAAAGCGCGGCGGTCCTTGTGCGTAGTGATTGATCTTTGAGTCGTGTCCGGTAGCAAACACTCATAGTTGGCTCGGTCGTTATCTACTCGGGACATAAAAAGGCCTCTGGTTTTACAGAGCACCAACAAGCACTCACATTCTCTAGCTTCTCGGTGCCGTGAGTAGCCATTCCTTCAGTTCTCCGTTATTATCCTCACAAGGCCATTTGCAGAGTTACTCTACGTCGACACCAAATTTGCTCATTCTTGTTCTGTCTCATCACAACACATTTGTGAGTCGATTGTCGCCAACCAGTCAACATCAACTGATTCAGCATCTCGACATTCCGTATCTAGATACGATGAAGTCCACTGCGATCCTCGCTCTCCTGCCTTTTGCCCTCCAAGTTCTCCCAACCTTCGCTGCTCCACCCGGCGTCATGCAATACGAGACCATCGCTAGCAAGAGCACATCCTGCGGCGGTAACGATCTGTTCAGCATCGGCTTTGCTCCCACGAATGGGACTTCCTGCCTCAGCCTTGGTGCAGACGCCACCCCGGACGTCTCGCTCTTTTATTTTATCGCCAAATGTACCCTCAACGTATACTCCGACGCTTCCTGCGACACTCTCCTCCTTAACGTTCCTGCCCCAGGCAATCCTGGCGTCGGCGACTGCATTGACATTCCGGAAGGTTTCCTTTCGCTCGATGTCATTTGTACTCCTTGAGGGGAGAGAGGAGTAGATGCTGAATAAGCGGAGATACAAACACAATATACGTAGTACGATACATGTTATACGGTTTGCCTGTATCGCTGACAGTGGATGCCCATGCCTACGCCCGCCGCTTCCCATTAGTGTTCTTGCAAACTTTCGATTCGCTCCGGATCTCTCCCCCTTTTAAGTATGAAGTCGACAGGTCAGGAAAGACTTAGTACGGGCCCGCCGTCTAATGCCCCAGTGTCTAAGGGACTTTTCTGAACTCTTTCTGAGCTTACTCATGCTACCAAGAAGCGTGCGGATGTGAACGTCGCCAGTGAGACTTACAAATCATTAGCGACCCACTTGCCCTCGTCTTCACTTGTCAATCAGGAACATGGCAGGCTCTCCAAGTATGTGACACAGTGACGAACGTGCCGGTCACGTTGATGTGATATCTCGCGTCTATCCGTCACGCTTCATCGCCTTTGAGTTTATATTATCGCACGTTTTTCTCTCTTCAACTTCGAGTTCGTGATCACACGGCGACGAATGGGTCCTCAGTCTGACTATGATTACTACAGCGGTCTGTTTCTTTACCTTTAGCGACTCGTGAGCATTTCCCACACTCTCTCACGGTGCTCAACCTGTGCCCACCTTTCATGACACCAGTGCCACCCCGAGAAGCGAACAGCCCACTCATCGACCATGTAACATGACCAAGGCGAGATTTTACTTCAACGTTTTTTAACTTGCTCTCGGAACTCCGGTGTGGATTCTCGTCTATGTGTCTTGTCTCGGACACTCAAGTTTCCTCGAGGAATCTGCCGTCACCTGACGACCCTCCATGCCCTGGTGAATGCCTCTGTTATAGAGCGCGGATCTATCTGCCGCTTCTCGGAGCATTCTGGCGTCATCATTGAGGCCAAGGCTGCTCAAGACAGTGAGATACTAGCTAGTTCCAGTGCATTCCGAGTCTACCGCAGCAGCGGCAAGTGTATCTGACTTGAAGAGACTGGAGCTAGATTTGATTCTGATGACAGAACCTTCTCTAGAACGATTGCTGTCAGTCTAGTCGGAGGATAGCCATTCTACTAGACAGCGCAAAATTCACTCGTGCCAAACGGTCAACGCACAAGGCAAAGCTCCCTCCCGGTGGGTCGGCGTAATGTGGCGTCCGACATCCAGTTCATTCCACTGCAAAATTCGTCCTTGAGGTGCGTGCGTGCGTGTTTTTATGTTCGTGAGCCTTCCATGCATGCCTCGGTGCCGTGTACTTTGACGTGCCGATATGATGCATATTGAACAAGATAGGCGGTATGAGAACAATTTCCCTGAACTCCTGCCGAAGGTCGACGTCCGTCAAGGACTATGCCATGCGGTTCGTCTTTGCGAATAGCCGGACGAAGTCTCGGTGTCACGTTCGTGCTTTCTCATCATGCACTCTTGGATAATCGCTCCTTCGAGACAGATAGCTTGGTTATGAAGGGTATATAAGACCTCTGGGGCCACAGAGTCATGACCAACGCTTCTGTCCTCTAGTTCGTCCTGCAGGTGAGGCAAGCATTCTTTGCTACTTTCATGTCTCATAACTCACGGAAGAACTTGCGAATCTAGCCCAGTCACTTCATACCGATACGCTTCTGACAAGCTCATCGCTCGTCTCATCCCCAGTCATCAGTGAGCTATACCTTCCTCATCCAGCGAGCGTCGACGACTGAGACTCTCCATCGTTCAGACAAAATGAAGTTTGCTGCGATCCTTGCTCTCCTGCCTTCCGTCCTCATCTCCGTCGTCTTTGCTGCTCCCCCCGGAATTATGCAGTTTCAGACCATTGCAGACCCCGCGAGCTGCTCGGGTCATGATCTGACCACCATCGGATTCATTGGCAGCTCGGGAGCTTCTTGCGTTAGCCTCGCAGACGAGGCTTTGACAGACCATCAACTCGTTTACTTCTTGGACAACTTGTGCAATATCAACCTTTATTCCGCGGCCGGGTGTGACGAAGACAACCTCGTTCTCAATATCCCTCCCCCTGGCACGCCCACACAGAAGTGCATACATGTCGAGAAGGGCTTCCGTGCGCTGAATGTGACTTGTACTAAGTGATGAGGGATAGGCAGAGAAGCTGGATACTAGTTGTATGTACCGTTGTCGTATAGTACTTCGCATCCAATCGTCGCTCTTCGTCTTAGTTTTTTTCTCTCTTTGCTTGCCACGGAAGGTTGAGACCAATGCCTCCTGAATACACGGACCGTTATCTCTACGACACGAAGGCAGTGGGATGTACCCTGGCGCAAGCATGGATCGATTGTGCGCCTCGCAGCCCGGAGGTTCTGTCACCATCGGAGGTTCTTGAAAGGGAATGAAGCTCGTCCGATTTTCTAACTGCGGCGACTCCACATTGCACCGCAGCATTTGTAGATTGGCGTTCAAAATAACTCTCGTCGCTCTGACAGTAATATCTTACAGAGGTCAGCAGCTCGTAGTAGTCATGACTCGTGAGAGTCACGACCAAGGTCCAAGGTGAGGTGTATGCGGACTTACGATGACTATTGACAGTTCCATGTGTCAAAACTATCCCTAAAGTTGATCTCTCTCACGGAGTGCCGGTCTGGATACTTGTCTGTCAATATGTGTCTTGTTTCCTTAGCAGGCGTCAAAAAACACTCCGGGGACTCTGTCTTTGTAGACGCCTCCGTAATGAAGCGGTGGATGTTGGCCGCTTCTTGCGACATCTTGGCCTCTTGCTAGTGCTGCTTATTTCTCGAGACGACAAAACTCTACCTTCAAGATCACTCGGTAAATGTCATATACAACCTGGTTTGAAGAGCCTCGATTACATTCGACATCAGCTCGTATTTCCCCTCCCATTATTCAACAATGAACGCTCCGGGGTTTTCTTCCGGTACATCGGTGTTATGTGGCGTCTGGCATGCATGTTTGATGCTGTTACATTGCAGAATCTGTGCTTAGTTCACATCGTCGGAATACAAACCCCGTTCAATACACTTCAGGCAAGCTGGCCGGGGGCCGTTGGGACAATTGCCTTAGGTTCGCTAACGCAAGCGTGAAAGTCCAAACCCCATAGGATGCACATCGCTGGTGGTTCGAAACGTCTTGGTACCGTCTACATTCTCAGATCACGAGGGAAAAACTGCCGCTTGTGTGACGAGAGCACAGCGTTCTTGGCAGGTGTCAACGGCAGATTTCTCGTCATGCGCCCGGGTTGAAATCAAGACGGATAACTTGGCTCTGAAGGGTATATAAGACTCAATGTGCTGGTTGCAGATTCCACCAGTAAGCACTCTCTTACTCTAGCTTGTACTGAAGGTGAGACACCATTAGTATTCATTAGTTCAACATCTCATACTTTGCAGGAACATTTGCACCCGCGAACTCTGCCCAGTCATCTCACCTATATTTCTCGTCACGCTTGGTCCTAGTTGTATGTAAGTTAGATGTTCTTCAGGCCCGTCTAGTAGGCATTGACCATTGAATCCTCCCGTCATTCAGACAAAATGAAGTTTACCGCAATCCTCGCTCTCCTGCCCTTCGCCCTCACCCCTGCCGTCTTTGCTGCTCCCCCCGGAATCATGCAATTTCAGACCATTGCAGACCCCGCCGGCTGCTCGGGTCATGATCTGACCACCATCGGCTTCATAGGCAGTTCAGGAGCTTCTTGCGTTAGCCTTTCGGATACCGCCCCAACGGACAATTACCTCAATTACTTTTTGGACAACTTGTGCACTATCAATCTGTTCTCCCAGGCTGGGTGTAACGATGATGCCGTCGTCCTCAGCATTCCTCCCCCAGGTATTCCCACACAGAGCTGCATAAACGTCGACGGCGGATTCCGCGCGTTGAATGTGACTTGTGCGTCGTCGTGAGAGACGACCAGAGGGGATGGGCTGAAGAGTTGTATGTAAATAGTACTAGTTGGGCTGGATTCATACCTTGAAATTTATTTATGACCAGTCTTGTTCACAACCGCAAAGAGGTACGCGACAAGATATTCTTGAACCGCGCTGGTCACGTGTAGAACGTGATGTGTGATGGTTCGCGTCTGTCATGGTCACGCTTTATCGCTGTCTCTCCCTTCACATAGTTCCAGCTTATTTCTCAATCTTAGCCGTCGCTCTTGGTATTGGTCAATGGATGGCACTCTGTATATGACTGCTAAGGATGCTCCAGAGCGGTTACAGCTAAGACAAGGTTCCCGGTATGTCGGTGTACATTGGCGTCCATTATGCAGACTGCGATCACCGTTTGAGACCGTTTCATTGCAGAGTCGCCCTTGGTCCTGCCATATGCAGGTTCGCGTATCAGCACATTCGTTAGCTTTGCAAACATTGCAGGGGTGCGACGCCTCTCATCATGTCCACCTGATGCATTCTGCAGGAGATGGAGAGGCTGGGCTGGACATCATGTTTGACTCCCGGGGCCCCTGCCCAACGCGCACATCCGTGAAGATCTTAGTTCTATAGTTGGTATGCTGCTGGTGCCTGGAATGGACCTCGGCCGCCGTTCTTATTCGAAAGGAGAGGAACGCAGCTTGTGCGGCGAGAGCACGGAGTTCTGTGCAGACGATGTCACGCTTCTTATCATACACCGGTACCGTTATCACTACTTCGAGACAATTCAACCGGTTACGAGGAGTATATAAGATCTCGGGTTTCAATGAGTATCAGCAATCACTTACGTCCTCTAGCTCATTCTCAAGGTGAAATGTCTGCTCTTCACCATTCTTGCTATATCTGACATGTATTTTACAGGATAATCTGTGAATCTTGCCTTGTCATTTCACGTCGATCTAAATCTCGCTTGACTTGTTCTCGTAAATCAAATGTTACTCGTCCACCGAGCATCAAACTAATACTCTTTTCACTGTCATTTAGGCACAATGAAATTTGCGGCATTCCTCGCTCTCTTGTCTGCGACCCTCATCCCTGCTGTCCGTGCTGCTCCTCCCGGTGTCATGCAGTACGAGACCCTGGCAAGCCCCACCAACTGCGGGGGCGAGGATCTGTTCAGCATCGGATGGTTAGGCAGCTCGGGAGTCTCATGCACCAGTCTTTCCGACGGTGCTCCTACCGACTACTGGCTGAACTACTTTTTGGCCAAGTGCTCTATCAATCTGTACTCCGAGGCTGGGTGCGCCGACGACACCCTCGTCCTCAACATTCCAGCCCCCGGCAATCCTGGCAACGAATTTTGCATCAATGTTGCTGAAGGCTTCCGTGCACTGACTGTGACTTGTACGTCGTGAGGGATCATAATCATAACGGGGATGGATGGTACCTACAGACGAGATGCTGGTGTGTGGGTTACAGAGAGTTGATAAATAAACATGATATAGTACTGCTTCAAACATACACTATACGACGATCGTCTGAAATCAGGTTCAAATCCCGAGGCTGGATTATGACAGGCGCGTTCCTTGGAGGAAAGCTAGCATCGTGACATCATAATGAGCCAGGCTCGAGACTGTCACATCAAATATCGAGTAGGCATAATTACTCCACTTCAACCCCAGAGTGCCTCGGCATCGACCTCCCTCGGACCTCCCGGACGCCCATTCTGCGGTGCGTTCGCCGCCGGTTCATCTGTGGGCAAACGTATTGCACCCTCCCTTCTTCGTCCGCGAAACGTAACCCAAAGCCACGAAACAACGAGGGCGAGTGGGTGTATGGCTGTGAATATGACTGTAGTAATCTAATGAGGATTGTTCAGTACAGTGTACAGGATCAGGGTTCATGTAAGGTATCTTACAAAGACGGGGTATGGCTTCGGACTGTCGCTCCAGATACTAGCGCAGATCCAGCTGGCGGCGACACACCATACGATGTCATGTCGTAAGACGATGACAGCGATACCTATATAATTAAGTTCAATCGTACGTCAGTATGCGACGAACGATGCACGTACCAAGAAGATTAACGCCAAGCACGACTCCAAAGCCTGCCCACTGGTGTCTCCCGTAGTGCTGCGGCTCCCCGGGAGACCATCCCATTCCTAACGTAACACTGCAATCATTTGTTAAATGAGCAAACGAACAGTCTCTTGTAGAACGTACAATAAACTATAGGGAAATAGAACATTGAGGGGTAATATCATGAATGCGCGCATGGGTGCGTGAATGAGCGCAATATCGAACGGCCTAAAAGGATGTGTGAGTCTCTCAGCGTGTATCTTACAAGAGCAAAGTCCTTTTATCGCGTACCTTGACGACGTCGGTGCGTGGTAAATGAGGAGTACGACGTTTGCATAGATGAGAAGGGCAAGTAAGATGCCGAGTAGTATGGTGGACAGCAGAAATCCTTGAAATACCTGTGAATGTCCAAATTAGTAAAGCAGGTGAGAGCAAGCGAGGTCGCATGTACCCAAGCGATCGCCCATCCAGCCATAACCCAATTTGCAAATACTAATGGTAGGCCCACACCTCGCACGAGAGTTCTCTGTTGTGTAGATTGGTCATTGGCTGCGGTGCGACGTTTAAACGAGATGCACACCTTGGTCTCGGGTTTTCTTGCTAGGACAAGCAACAGGCAGTATCCTATCTGACAGATATATATTGCAACCAGATACACAGCAATCATGGCTGGTAAGGGGGATATGGAAGTGGGGTATAGCTGCGCAATCTCCCCTGTGAAAGAGTCAGATACTGAGCCGCTCGTGGAACATGACAAGTGTACTCACCCAAGTTCGGATGAAGGACTACTGTGCAGACCATGACAGTCGCGATGTTGATGAGAAGAGAAAGTGGGGTTAGCACTTGCAATCTTGAATAAATTTGTGAGTAACAAGCTACTCCGGTCATGTTGGTAACTCACCGTACTAGTGCCAAGTAATCCCGCACCGCAGGATGCGAAAGGTCGATAGGTAGTTCATCCATCATGGTTGTCGCTGACTACGCAAGAGACTCCTGCACTATCACTGACAAGATTAGGTGTTTCAGACCGGTTGGAAGGTGGTCGTGGTGGTCGTGGGGCAAGAGATGCAAAATTGACCGAGCAACAGTCGAGGACCAAAAGGTGCCAAATGATGTCACATCGCCAGTCTGGACGATCAGGCGGGATGCCCATCTATGGAAATGGGCGGGATTGATCCAGCGCTAAGAATCCCGGCGCATTGATCGATACCACTGCGCTCCCCTTCGATCTATACCGTCTCCAACACTTATCTTGCACGGGCAGACTCATTGGGCCCCCATGGCAGCCGGCCAGCATTCATCACTGGCATTTATTCGTACAATTCAGGTCGACCGCACTCTATGCGGTGGAAGTATGCGAGGTGATGCAGTACCTCCACTTTCATAAATTCTCCAAGCATCCCTCTATCACGCCCCTGTGATGCATTCTATCCAGGACGAACGTTTGCGAAGGGCGTGCCTGAGGTGGGTTATCGAAGTGCACATTTTCCAAGCTCTAGACTTGGATGGCCACAATGACCGTCAACTGCGGCCCAAGAGGATCGCCTTTCGAGGGATGTTTGGCAGATGTTGGAGCGACTGCCAACTAAGTCCCTCAGTTTCTGTCACCATGAATTTACCACGATCCTCGCCGTCCTCCCAGCATTCTACACCCTCCTTTCCACTGTCACTGCTGCTGGGCCCAGGTAAAGGTTTGAGACCCATGCCGGTCCGGCAACTGTGAGAGCAGCGTTCTGTTCACTATCGGCTTCATGAGCACAACGGGTCCCGTGCATTGGACCTAACGTGCTGATCAAGGAACCGCGGTGTAGATACTGCACCGTGCGTATTGGAGGGAGGTTGAACGTGAAATCGAGCATGGGCGGGAATCAGATCAACCCTACGCCTCTGAACGTATTCGATGCGCCCAAGTCATCGGATTTAATAGCAACCTTGTAGATGTCCTGGGAGAGTGGCAGGATGCGTTCCTGTCAGCAACAATTATAAGATATCATTGAGGGCCAGTATCTGCATCAATCAGATACTTCGATAACCTCGCTACGTGGTCGCTTGGATGGTAGAGTCGTATGCGATGGAACGGGTGGAGGATTCTCGAGGGCCTCATTCTCTGAGTCTGTCAAGATAGACATAGCAGAAAAGGCGCGAGAAGGGGGACTCGAGAGCCCGTCTTCATTTTCGTCCGGTATTGGCGGCGCACGGTCATTGTCGGAATGGAGGTCGAAGAAATCAACCTCGCCGACGTCTATGCGGGCAGTGGGGTTTAGGCATGGCTGGAGAGCCTTCGTAGGTTGCGCATTTGGCTTCGCGGTAAGGCGAATAGGAATATCGTCGGATTCGCTATCGGAGCTGATAGCTTTAAGATCGAAGAACTCCCCGTCAGATAATTCTGAGTTCTGTAATGATGCTGTCAGCTCAAATATCGAAGAAAAGGCTTGAGGCATATTACTCACCTGTTGTGCGGCCTGAGTATGAATCGTCCGCTGTATCTTCCTCGGTCTCCCTCTGGGCTTGGAGGGCCCTGCTTCTGGTACGGCTGCACGAGAGCCTGCCGATCTCTTCGTCGAGGTTCTCGTCTTCTTCTTCTCGGGAGAAGACGCTTTGGCGGTGGTTGATTTGCCCTTTCCCTTTCCCTTCTTCGTCTTCAGTTTCGCCTCTGTCGCATCGTCCTCGTCATCTAATTCTTCCAAACTTGCTGCACTCTCGACATCAGCTTCATCCTCGTCTTCGTCCTCGAGCTCCTCCTCGGGTTCAACGACGCCTCCCTTCAGGCGGCGATAACATCCCCTGATTACGTCTCCCCACAGGATATATTCGTGGCAGGATCGACATTCACCACCTCTTGGAATGAGTGGAGATGCGGTATTGGTATCGCTTGATGGGGAAGAGCTATTGGCTAAAAAGTCTTTAGAAAGACAAGCCAAATGAGACACAGAGAGGCATTCTGTCGATGAAGATGGGCAGAGGGCAAGTGCAAGGTGGTTCTGGTTCACGGATTCAGTTACGCGAAGCCTTACGGTAAAAAAAGACTAACCGTTTTGAAGTCATGTATAGGTTCGTGGCATATCGAACACGCTGGTGACACCACAGCGGACGCCTTTCTCATATGCGTCAGCGTAAAGAGCTCTGAGTGCAGATACGCTATTAATGTGATGCTCGAGCTGGGCGGCAGACGGACTAACCCACCATCCTTCACGTCAATTGGCCCTTCTCTTCCGGAACCTTTCTGACCGCTGCGACCATCCATACCCTCCAATTCAGTGGTGCAAGTGAACCCCTGCGGAGAAGCGAACTTCGCGGAGGACCCTTTCGTGATCGCAGTCCACGCTTTCGCGGCTTCGTCTGTGAATAGCTTCACGTGCAGGGGCCATGTATTGTAGGGATGCGATGAGATCATGCCATGTGCAACCCTGAAATATACACGACAGTAATGATCCTCGTGAGCAAGCGTTTAAAACGACAGAGGGTGCACTCACTGTATTCGATACCGTAAGGAATAATTCTTCGAAAACAAAGCCTTTCCCGCGTCATCTCGTAGATGTCTCGAGATATGTGGATGTTGCCAGGCCCACTCGAACTGTAGCGCCGCAAGCTTTGATGGGAAGCCGTGCACGATCATCTGCATGACCCATGGCCTGCCATGTTTTGTCTTTGAGGCACCGGCTGAGATCTCGCCATTATGCTGTCTGCGTCAGAGACAACGGTCATGATAGAACACAGGTTCAGCAGATAGAATCAACTCACCGTATTCGACGCGGAGGACTTGGCGTGCTGCCTATATACGTGCTGTTCTTGTTCGTTTGAGTGTCATTAAAGTTCGCACGGCGCGTCCATTGGAGTGGCTTACGCAGTGGCACGAGACGTTTTGATGCTCTTGAGGAGATAACACGCGTAGAAAGGAGGGAAACAGTGGTTAGTCAAAGTCGACCGCCCGATTGCTTGAGAGGCCATGAAAAGAGTTATACGGGACGCGTAGTAACAATCAGTAGTGGAAGTCTTCACAGGTCGAACTTGAGATGGCGGTAGGAACCGAAGCTCGATAGACGCGACGCGACTTCAACGGCACGCTGATACAACAGTTTAACCCTAACCCTCCCTGACCCTCGAAGCTCCGACTGGTGCCAACACTCTCATTTCTTCGCAAATCTGGTCAAAGGATAACAGATCAATTCTTCTGTCCGTACGCAAAATGTACCATCATTTCATGACGCGTAGAAAATACAGCTCGAACGATCATGTCAGTTACTGCTACAGTATAACAAAGCGCGACTCACGGCGCGTGAGCGCGCCGAAATCCCGCCGCTCTCCAAAACAGGCCGTTTTGATGGCGGGATGCTGCAATTGCAAGTGTCTGAGGGGGCAATCCGGGCTCTCTCTTCAGTCCTTCGACGATCTTTACTTTGTATATAAGTACGCGGCCACATGTGCCTCTAATCTTCTTCTTTGTTTTCTCCCACCATCTACACTCACTCGTATTCAGACAGCCCAATGGCTCAAACTGCTGTAAAGCTGAAGAGCGAAGGAAATGAGCTTTTCAAGGCCGGCAAACATACCAAGTACGTTCTGTTGTTCTATTCATTGAGTATTAACCTGTTCTTTTCTCTCTCTCTTCTACAGGGCTGCCCAGCTCTATGCGAAGGCAAGTGCTTTGTTTTTGTGCATCTTATATAAGCTGACTTCAAGCTATCAGGCCGAAGAAGCAGACCCCGAGGATCCCGTGTATCCTTCGAATCTGAGCGCAGCGCTATACGAGACGGCGGACTATCTCGCCTGCGCGAAGGCTGTGCTTCGTTCGTGGAAACTTCTCAAGGACTCCTCTACTGCAAAGCAGGATCTGATCAGTCGTTTGTCTACGCGTCTCGCAAAGTGCCTCGCGCACGGTCTGCTCGATGGCAGTATCTCCGATGACTTCGTCGAAGATCACGTGGACGACATCTCACAGCTCAGGAAGGCATCGCTCGAAAACGCACCTGCTATATCGACAGCTCCTGCATCTGCTGAGCTATCCAAAGCGTGGAAGTTGTGGGATAGCGTGAATCGCGCAGATAGCGGGAGCCGCGAATACTGGGCTGCTGATGCAATGAAGAGGTTCTTGAGTCTGCCGCATAGGAGGCAAACTGAGTACGTTCTCGTACACAAGGCCACACACATTCTATTCTGACTGTACTTCTAGAATGCCGTACATGGAGTATTTCAAGGTACGTGAATCAAAAATCTGCTTATGATCCCGAACTAATACAATCTCTTCACTCCAGGTGGGAACAGACGACATATTCTCCATCCTGGAGGGATGGAGTCCCGAAGACCGATACCCCTTAAACTTACGCGCCCTCCCCGACTCGCGCTTGGCCAATATATCGCTTCTATTCGGCGGCGTCGGTGACGGTTCGTACTCTCACTTGTTCTTTGAAATTTGTACCCAATCAGTCTCCTTTCCAGCACGACACGTTTTCGGTACCCTCATCGACCTTCAAGGCGTGTACGAAAACATGAATAAGGCGAAACGCAAGGCGTTGCGTGTGCACATGACGATGCTAGATCATCACCCGGCTATGCTAGCGCGAGACCTATGCGTACTGATGCTACTGGACCAGTTATTGGATGATAAAATCGACGCCGTGATGCGTCTTGAAATCGAGACGACCGTTGCGTATACGTACTCCGCAATTTTGCTTCCACCGTATTGTGCCACACGGTATGCATATGCGTTTGCTATTGTCTAGCCTCTCACCCTAATTATAATTGCTCTGTTTTTTTAGGTTGACTGAGGTTATGAAAGATCTTATCTACTGTCTCTCTGAATCCCCTTCCAATCTTCCGCAATGGCTGCACATCACGACTCCGTCCATCGCGCCCATCACTGACGTCCTCTCTATGTGGCTCGATGCGCAGCGCGATCCCGTAGAGAAGAGCACACCATTTATCCTCCAGTACTACCACTGGCAGCCGCGGAGCATGGACGAGCAGGTGCGACAGATGGACGCGATCGCGGAAGGCGAGAAAGACTCGTTCGTTTCGCAGGGCTGGGCGAGCAAGCGTGCAGCCCAACGCGCGTCTGCTGCGCGATTCATCGACACGTGCGACGCGGACATGCTGTGCACGATGGGTGTGGTTGAGCGCGGCGCGTCGCCGGCGCAGGTGGAGAAGGCGCGCAAGGACAATCGCGAGCGGCTGGTAGACTTGCTGTACAAATTGCAGTATGCCGACGATGACAAGGAGCGGCCGCTTGAGGAGACGTGGTTTTCGAAGATGAAGGTGTTCTTGCCGCCAAAGGAGCTATGGGAGCGCCACTTGGGGTTCAAAGAGCTCATGCAGCAGCTGAGTGACAACAAGGACATGCATCCTGCTAGAGTAAAGCAGGTAAGATGGTATATTCTTTCTGACTTTCGAAGCTGACCTCTGACAGGCTATGGCTGGCATACGATCGAAATGGAAACCGAATCCTACGCTCTTCGTGAGTCTGACATGTATGATAAGATTAGACCGTATCTCACGCCTCGGCCATAGTATCGAGAATACACTTTCAAGAATGAGGACCCAGCGATGTTCACACAAACGTTTCCATGGAATCCATACTCCATCGCACAAGCCGTGGATGAGTTCTTCGACACTAAGTACCCCAACTCGGTCTCCGCACGGCAATCGGCGAATCCAAGAGCCAAGCCAAAGGATTGGACGTCCATGGACTCGGTCTTGAAGCTCTTCCGGGCGGTTGTACAGGCCCTGAAGACCGTAGGCAGCCATGTGAAGCTCGAGATCCTGTGCGGATCGCTCGATCTGGAGTTGACGAAGATGCGGCTTAAGCACGATACAGGGCGGCCGGCAGATTTCCCGACGTCCTATGTCCGTATGTGGTTGAGCAATGTCCCGTGCGTTTTTCCATCTTCCAATTCCTAGCAGCAGTTAACCTACTCTGATTGCCATAGCGACTATACAAATGGTCTCCTTACCACTGCTGTACATGTTCTCCCCGGCTTGGAGCAGTCACCTGAAGCTGCGTGTGCCTGGAACTCACTCGCGGCTTCGTCGTCGTGGAAGAACGCAGATCAGTTCAACCATAAGTGAGGGTTCCACCCAAGCTTTGATGAGATGCTGACTGACACTACTCGATGCAGCTACTCTCTCTTGACCTTCGCAGAGATACCGCGATACCTCGGTTGGAAGGTCATTCAAGCGAAGCCTGTCTTTGGAATCGTATCTATCGGTCCGATGCCCTTTCCTCGGCCTCTTTCCGAGCTCGCGACACGCCAGGAGTTGACGACCTGGCTGACTCGCATACTCGTGCAAATCCTCAGGCCGGGAAAGACCATGTCCCCGCCCTCGCGGGTCACCCTTCCCAACAACGTGAACGCGTTCATCGCTCTGCTCATCTACCTTCACCAGGTGGGCTTCCCCGGACACTGGCTCGCAGAATACCTGCAAAGTGTCCTGTCCGGGGGGCTAGTCACAGACGTGACGTCGTATGAGGGGTTATACCCCATTCCTCTCGAGGAGAAGCACAGGCGTGTGGCCCCGCGCAGGATACGCCTGGACGGCTGGATTATCGACTTCGAGAACGCGATAGCGAACGTATACGACGCGCTTCCCTTCGCCGTAACGCTGCCGCCTGGCATCTCACGCTCGCCTTCGGACATTGTCCTATGGAAGGCCCGAGTTGTGCCAATGGACATCATGAACATGATGTCTCAATTACTCGGGCCCGTGAGCTCACCCTTTGACCCCGTCCTGAACCTGCTCATATGCAAGCTCCCGGAATGCGAGACAGTGCTGAATGTGTTGCGAAAGTACAAGGAGATCTTCGAGGGCGCACAGAAGCCCCGTCCGGGGGACTTCTTCTTCGTCACTGCTATTGATGCATTCAATAAGCATACTGGGAACGAGATGAGGTGGAGGATGAGTAGGGAGAGGGTGAATAGGATGAAAAACGACAACTGGTTTGTCATACCCTGGCGGTCTGATTCGTTTATGCCCCTTGCAGAGGAAGTGCCCATTCGGCAGTGGGTCGAGGTGTCTTAGCTTCTTACACCCCTTGACGGGATGCAGGTTCAGCTTTGCCTCCTCTATTAGGTGCGCCGGGACATTGTCTCCGTCGATATTCTTGTCCTGGGCCTCTTGGCATCAGACCTCGAAGCTTGAGCTGGTTTCTGCTCATCAAAGGCGACTGAACCACGCGAAAATGTAACAAATGCACACCGGTAGCAGATGCAATGCCGGCGGGTGGCCTACAAGAAGAATGTACAATACACATGATAGTGGTATCATGTTGCGTGAGGATGTTCTTGTGCAAATATACTGAATCGAGTTCAATTGAAGTATTGCCCGTTATTTAAAGTCAAATCTGCCTCCAGGTACGCGTCTCTGGTCTATCGTATTCGTTGAATATGCCGCGGCAAGATCCGTTTCATGGCGAAAGATACTACATAACAAGATAAGTACTAGATAGCTCATTGACAAACACCAAAATACCACAACTCGAAGAACGAATAGATCAGAACGCCGGGACGTCATCCGTACCGACATTGATGTTATACAATGTTGAGGCTCCTCTTCTATTTCCCGTCTACCCTTCGCTCTCACTCGTCGATATTCATCGACACATCGGCACTCCCTCCCCTCACCCCGGCACCTACCGCGCTCCCAGCAATCCGGCCTCGCTGCCTCGCTAAATACTCGGTTTGTCGCGCCTTCTTCTTCGCGCTCATCAACAGTTCTCCGCCCGACACGCGCCCACCGTGCTTTACACCTAGACTCCTCCGCGGCGTGGTTCCGATGCTCGACCGCGTCCGCGGCCCCTTCTTCGCGCTGATGCCACTCACACCGCTAGCAACACTAGTGTTGGGACCGGCAGCGGACACAGGTACGGCAGCGCGCTGCGCCCCGAGCTTCGCGATGACGCGCGAGCGCGAGATGCGCGGCTTGCGCGACACCGTCGCCTTCGGCTTCAGCGCAACACTGTTCACGGGTCGCGCATTCTCACGTGCCATCAGCGAGGTCGCCGCGGCTGTCAACGTTTGGCCCGCGGCACCAGCACTTGTAGGCGATGCACCAGGGCTCCCTAGCCCTGTGAGAGGGCTGCTGAATATCTTCGTCGGGCGCGGAGATGTGCTTGCAGGGACACTGTTCGTGATCGGCTGCAAACTGTAGCTTGGCGAGGCGAACCGCCGTTGTTCTGTTGGCGAGAAGACCATACCGTGCCGTTTCGCGAGTGAGCTCGCCGTAGGCGCCATGAGGGTTGAGGATGTGCGCTTCTTGGTAGAGTCCGTCGTGGCACCAACACCAGAGGTTTTCGTTGAACCTGCAGCGGTGTTAGCGCTAGGCGCCACACTCTTCCTGGTACCCATCGACGAGACGTTGGACTGAGCGTGCGGGGCAGAGGTACTGCTCTTTCTCGTGCCCATGGATGAGACTCCTACATTTGAGTGAGGCTTATGCGAGGCGGCCGTCCCTGCTGCTGAAGTCTGGCCAGATTGGGAAGACGTGCTGCCTCCCATAGTGGACTTGCCATTGAATGAAGGGATGGGCGGGCGCGGATGCGAAGAGGACGCGGTGGACTGGATCGATTTCGCGGCAGACGCATTAGTCGGCTTTAGTAATGAGCTAGATCCTGAGGCTACGCGTGACATGGGCTTAGAGTTCACACTAGCAGCAGCAGCTTTCTGCACAGGCGCGGGTGGCGGCTTAGCCACAGGGATGTTCGAGGCAGCTTTGATGTTTGACCCCGCTCCCATGTTCCAGACGTTACGCACAAGAGACTTCGCAGACGCAAGGAAGCCGAAGCGAGAGGGTTTAGCTGTTGCAAAGAAGTCTGTCAGTATACAATATCACACAATGAACAGCTTTGACTGACCTGGCGGAGCTGCCTTCCCGACACTCGCCCGGCCTCTGCTGCTTCTCCTCGCCCTGCTTTCTCTCAATTTCCGTTTCACTGCCTCCTTCTCCCTTTCTCTTTTCTTCTCTTCCCTCTCTCGTTCTTCCGGAGTCTGACCCTCTGACTGAGGCAAGAGCGATACGCGCCTTCCCTGGTGTACCTCAGCAGACTCCGCCACACGGATCCGCTTCGACGCGCGCCGATCACCAGGCTCTTCTTCTGCCTCCTCTTCTTCTTCGTTTTCATCCCCAAACCCTCCAGGTATGCCCATGTTCTTTCGCACACCGTTGCTAATGACGCGTGTACCGGTGCGCGCTGCAGCGTTGCTCTTTCTCTTCGCAGCAGGGGTTGATCCAGCCTGACCAAGTGCCTCTGACTTCCTCTTCTTCGTCCCTGCCACTTGACCGGCCTGCAATACCCTCTTCGCAGCATAATGAGTCGCGATAGAGTCCATCTTGCTAAATGCCTCCTCATGAGCCTTCATAAATCTGTCCCCACTATCGGTTTTCTTGTGTGTCGGCTTGGCTACAACACCGAAAACGTCTGAATCCGCATCTCGGTTGCCACTGATGATCTTCTCGTCCACCTTCTTCACTCCAGCTTCCGCCAAACGCTGATTCATTTCCTCCAGAACCGATGCTGCAGCATGTCCGAAATCCTTGTTGTTCATCTTGTGCTGGGGGAGTGGGGAACCAAACAAGAAGGGCTGGTCCTGCGCTGCAGAGATACGCCCTACGGGCCTCTTCGCGCTCTGTGGTGCCTTCGAGGGCGAGAATAGATCTGGCACATCGACAGGTGTCGATCGCGGGGTCGACCTCAGCGCTGCCAGCCTATTCGGCGTGGCCTTTGCCTTGCTGGGGGACGGGGAATTCGAATGCGACGCCATGTCAGCCATGAATTTGGTAATGGGAGTGGGCTTCAGATCCTCGTAGGGTACCGCAGGGTATAGGCGACCCGCGGTGCCGGGGGACGCGGGCCATACGCTAACCGAGCGGCCAGGCTCGGCACCTGGGGTGCCCATGTCGATGTCGAAGGTCGTTTGATAAGGCTGCAGGCGTGGAGGAGAAGGCATGGGAGAGCCGTATGATGTCGAGATGAGGCGGATGGTCGTGGTGATACCCGTGCCAGTGCTTAATCTGGCATTCGCGGGAGCAGGCATGCCTGGCCGTGAGGCATTGCCGGGGATCGGCTCGGGTGCGGGGCTGTCTGACTTACGGAAAGGGTTTGAAGCAGAAGTCTCAAAAGGTTCGGCTGGTATCGAAGATAAAATAGCAGGTGCAGAGCTGGTAGAGGCAACACTCGATTTGCTCGTAACAGCGGATCGCTTGATACCAAACGAACTGGCAATAGCTTTGAGGGAAGATGTAACTGATGCTATGGACATGCATGATAAGCACACGCGAGTATGATAGCGACCCGCATCCAGACTACCGTGTTGAACTGGCGAGACTTACACTTGGTCCCATTCGTTCCAAACTCTCCTGCGCTACCCTTCGTGCGTAGAGTGTTCATAGATGTAAGAGTCCCGTTCGTCTCGTCGACCTCTTCTATATCATCCATAACGATCTCCCATTGCTCGCTGGGTCGCGGTAGCTTCCCTGTCGCGTCTGAGAAAACGTCTGCGTCCTCTTCAGCTTCGTCATCAGGCAGTTCTGCTGCATCTGGAGGAAGTTCCGCGGCTTTCTGCTTCAGGCGGTCAATAAGCTCAGCGTTCTTTCCGTTGGCCTTGAGCGAATGCAGCTTGCACAGCTTGACGAGTTGGTCCCGCTTCAAAGAGTGCAAAGCGGGAGAATTGAACAGGATCTGGGTAGTCGACGACATTCTAGTGGCCTAGCATTCGATTGGCGAAGGGCTCAAGCAGAGATTCCGAGCAGGAAGCGTCGGATAAAGGTCGTGTTCAAGCTTGTTCAAGTCGAGCGCGCTCGGTCGTCGTTCAACAAACGAACCAGGTGACCGTGTAAGAGCACGTGCCGCCTTAATTAGCCTCGGAAATCGAACCGATATTCAGTTCGAATTGAATGTTTACTTTTTCAGCACGAGCATCCCTCAGCTCTGTGGGTGCGTCAATTGCTAACGAGCTGAGAGAAAAACAAACCACAACAGGATCCGCTAAACAGGTGAAAACGACTGAGCACACTGGCAGGATCCGCTCGAAAAGCGAAGTTTCGGACGGGCAAGCACAAAGCCTTCAATCCTTAAGATACTCTATATGGCCCGTCAGGGCTGTCGTACTCAGAGACGAGCTAAATGGCAAGTACTTGACGGGGTGCCCAGGTGCTGACGAGGGATGGAGTTCGACACAATCTGTTGTATCAGTGCAGCGAGACGATCGGGTTGTTCTTGCGGAACCTATCATCAAACACGACCATGGTGTTCAGCAACCGACACAAAGGGGAAGAAGAATACGTACCATATGTCCAGCGCCAGGAACGACAGATATCGATGCAATCCTGCGCCCCTTCGTGACGTCCGTGAGACATGCTTTACATTCGGTCATACTGCCATGTCAAATTCAGCAAATCGAGAACTCAAGCTTAGTGCGAGTATACTTACACGAAGTCTTTGTTTTCACCAAAAATCATATGCATGGGAATATGATCGCATAGGCGTTCTATCTGTTCGACTGCCTGGTATTTCGACTGGTGCTCACTGAAAAGTTGAGCTTCATGTATCTTGTTACACTTGGTTGTGACCTTTGTTGAACCAGGTTCGATCAAACGAAGGCCTTTGTCCTAGATAACCGAATAACACTCAATTATCGCGATAGAGTATCAGAAAAGCCATGAGACCTACGATGTAGAGGCGAACGACTCGCGGGTCCCAATTCTTCCACGGCGCACGCTTGAGGAACCATGCTAATGCCGCCTCACGCGAATCCCACTCGTCCCTACGCGAAAGAACAACTTTAACAAGTGCGGCAAGACGTTTTCTATCGCGCCCATTAGCAGCGAAAGTTTGACGATCAACTATCCCTGGCTCGACGAGAATCATGCACTCGTACGGTATCCTAGATTCGGTTGGGAACAACATGGTAGAGTACAAGCTGAAATCAATGGTAGGGGCCGGGTCAGTGGTGATTAGATGCGTATTTCGCAGCTTGTATAAAGCTCACAGGGTAATAGCTCCTCCCGAATGGCCAACACATATCAATCGATGCCCTGCGAGGTATATGTCGACGAATTCTTTGATACCCTGTGCAAATTCGGGTATAGCTATAGATTGAAGAGTGAATTCCAGTTCAGACCCGTATGTATCAAGCTCACAAGCTCCACTGTACGGCTCTTTGAGCAACGCATCGTTTAGAACTGCGGAATCACCGTGTGTCTGCCAATCCACGGTCCACGCCTGGTTCAAGATGTCTCCGGCAGCAGAGTCGATTTCGCTAGCGCGGAAGAGTGCGTCGATTGTAGGCTCCCAGGTCTCCTTGTCTGCGTGACCACACAAGTATGTCAGAGTGTCCCCGATAAAGCACAGAACTCATCCGTACGCGTTCCGATGCCATGCACAAACAAGAGAGTGATACCGTCATGAGGTGGTTCAGCCTCAAGAGAGTACCGTCTTGCCGCCATCTTCAGTGGTTCTCCATTGAGATACAAAGGAGTATCCACAGCTATGTCTAAGGTGTGTAGGCTCGTAGAATGCATGGCGATGAAGTGTTGTGTACTGCAAGTATCCGGGAACGGTCAGGCGATGGCATGTGGCAAAGTTGACGAGCTGGAGTTCCATTTATACGTGATAGATTATACGCGAGCGATCCTTGTAGGCCTTTTATACGTTCATGCTACGTCGGACGATTGGTTCTTGATCTAATAGAACCCGGAGAAGTACTAGCTTGGGCCAGAATCTGAAGGGGGACTTGCAGTTGTTCTGGCCGACCTGGAGATCCAGATTGTGCAAGCCACAACATGTGCGACTTGCGGAGTCGGCTGGCAAGGGTGTACCACCCGCAATCAAGGTATCGGATTTCGTTGAAGTGTACGCAGAGTTCTGGGGCATCGGCCGGGATAGTTACTCTTGCGAGGAGATTCCTGGGTATTCCGAATCTGAAGACAATGATCCCGAGAGTCGTTACATTCCTGCATAATATTAGTAGCCGCCAGCCGGGTCTACAGTTGCGGACAAGCAAACGCGGTAAATTTCACGGACCAGTTTGGACCAGTTTTAGGGCGCCCAAAAAAACTGGGAAATTTATTCTGACTATATATTCGTGAGCGCAGAGACCAGTAGAGTTGATTCGTACGGACAGATTTCCTCAAATCACAAATATTGCCATTTATGGCCAAAGAATTTGGCCAGCGCCTAAACAATTAGCTAAAAATACAGAAAAATGTGCAAAATGCTCCTCTCGACGAGTAGAATCTGATTCTGTAACAAACGGGGCAATCCATGAAGGTGACGAGTCAACCAAATCGGGCAATTTGTCACGGTTTATAGCGCCATGTGACTTGATGTCACGCTGATGTAAACGCTTGTGAACACCAGAGAACTTCGAGATCTTGTCCAACCGAGCCGAAATATATGGCGATGGCAATAAACGATGGTCGGCGGCGATATGTAGCGCGAGTCTGATTGGTTTGGGTACTACCGACCGGCCGTGGCAAGCCTCTCATAGGCTTATGTGGCGCCAAAATCGGCCAAAAATTTGGCCAGCCAGAAAAACCNTTCTCATAGGCCTATGTGGCGCCCAAATCGGCCAAAAATTTGGCCAGCCAGAAAAACCCGTGGGAAAAACTTCGGAAGGGTGTTTTTCGACGTATTTCGACTCCCTGCACCTATCCCGACACTCTGATTGCCCAAGAAAACTCAGTCTCAGCGTTTAACAAAGTTACCGTGTTTGCTTGTCCGCAACTGTACTGAGAACTCACTTTTATTCTGGAAGCCATTGTATCATCGTATATCATGCGCAAAGATTTGCCTCCGTCGTGGTCATACGCGTGGTCGTAGTCGACGGGTAAGCGCATACACGCGGTCAACACGCGTCAGCGCTCTGTGTTCTCCACAACGATGTCGATCCATGTAGACGTCCTCACTTCCGCCAGATGCTTTCAAAGAGCGACCGCATCCTCTGAATTCAGATTTCAAACGACACGTGGTATCTCTGGGAGATATGTGTGGTTTGTCGAAGGAGGGAGTCCATCTTTGTCGTGTGGACCACTACAACTGTCCTCCACCGGCACAATAACGATGATGAATGGTGCTATATCTTGGAGGCTGGAGAGGGCGGTGCGAAATCTCTCATCCATGTCGAAGGAGAGGCTGAGCCGAGAGAGGAAAAGGTGCTCAAAGGCGATTTTCTAGGGTTTCCTGCTGGTACCAATGTATCCCACGCTATGCGAGCTGGGGATCACGAATTGGTGTACCTTGTCGGCGGTACCAGGATGCCAATGGACGTCTGCACCTATCCGTTAATGGGAAAGAGGTTGGTTAGCGACCGTACTGGCTCTGCTTCTCATGCTGGTGGAAGCCCTATATGGCTCGTAAATGACGACAATGTGGAACAGATCAATCTGGGGTGTGCACCTTTTCAGTTCTCATGGATTATATTCTCATCGTCTGTGGCAGAGTTCCTGTGCAGAAAGCTGACTAGACACAGCCGAAATTTCAATGTGAGTAAGCCAAATCAACAAAAAACCCGACAAGTTGAAGGCTGACACCTCATTATTAGAGGCATGTTATGCCTTGTAACAACAATATATAGACTGTCACTTGGCGTAGAGCCTACGACGATGGCCCTCAAGGGGAAAAACAATCCGTGAACAACATAGCTCGCTCTTGGAGCGTCCGAGTCCTCAGCTTCAGTACACGGGTCGACGCCTCTTCGTTCTATGGTTCAATTGTGCCGATCGGTCGCGGCAGACTTTCTCTTTCACGAAACGATAAGTAGTTTTCAAGGTATGAGTGGTCATCTATCGAGTTTTTACCATGAGATTTACGCTTGTATAGCAACCACTGCATGACACGTCTCCCTTTCTGACCGACAAGGTCAATGCAAGCGTGAACTCTGTTGTGCTAACATCTCTGCACTCGTGAAGTTGAGTATTCAACACAGCACCAATTATCTCGAAATAGTCTTCTTGCGCTCTCCGCGTATCCAGTCGTCGCTCATACACCGCCAAGGATATTATTTGCTTTCTTTTTGTCCATTAATAACATATACTGTCAGGCCGCATCTGCAACGAAATCAGGGATAGCCCGCTATATGCGCAGTATTAAGGCGAGAGAACAATTGTCGGGTTCTATAGTAGTGATGACAGGTTGTAGCGATGTCAGGTACTATACATGTTATCGTTGTTATCGTCAAGGGCAAGTTCTATCACGCGTCTCCTGAAGGCTGAACTGTATATATAGATCCGAATACAGTCCAAATTCCCATGTACTCTCATGGGTGAAGCAGCAGAGTTATATGCTGAACAGCTCAGCTCGTCCTTCTGTGGACATCCCCTCTGGTTCCCTGAATCTACAGATGCGGGCGGGACACAGATCGGCGATGTTGGTGTAGTTGAAAACGGGCAATTCCACCGGCTTTTCAACATCACGGTAGCGGCCGACCACCCATGGAATGCACTTCACGGTGTACCCGAGGGCTTTGTTCGTCTGGAGATAAATGCGTGGAAGCAAGATCGTATCAAAGCTGGTCTTATCTGCGGGTATGGTGTCAAGCCGCTGGGATTATGCCCCCAGGTGTCTAGGTGGGTTACCGGTTGTTTTCTCTTGAATGTGTCTTGACTGTAGCTAGATCTGAGGCCAACCTGTCTACTGTCAATGATACCAACGGATGCTACCAGTTTGTGTGCTCGAACGGACCTGGAGCATTACTGGCTCTTAACCGCCCAGCGGTGCGCGAAACCGTCTTGCATCCCAGAAGAATCGAACAGTACATATCTCAACATTGTCGGGCTTGGAAGACATTCGTCAATCAACGCCGGACTGGAAACCATCTAAGCGAGGTTGTCTGCATCTATGGATGGGTGAAGGCGCCGGAATGGACGGTCGCTGCTTTTATGCCTCGCAATCGCACCGAGAGTCATGAATGCCTCATTGAAGGACAGTTCGGACCTTTCCAACCTTCCAAGTGCCAGTTGACTGTAACGAACAACGTGCAAATGAGCGTTCAGCATCGTTCCAGTCCCGCAGATCCGGTGCCACAAGCCTCATCAACGGATTCAACCAGTCAGTCCGCAGACGCGTCCCTTCACATTGGTACTCATTCCTTGCCAGCTCTCTCTTTCCCTACAACCGATAGACATGCCGACAAACAAACCGTGTTCATTGAATATTACAAGATCAAATATCGACCACCTGAATCCAAAGCCTATCGAACTCCCTATTCGTCTAATTCAGGCATAGATGATATTACTAGAAAGGACACCGGCGAGCCAGCACTGCCTGCCACCCAGGTAGTATGCCCATCTCAATCCAGGATGTCTTTGTGTACTGACGACATTTGCAGGCACGCTTGCCACTGGATTTTATCTTGGATTACTTGCTGAAGGTCGGTCCCTTGTAAAGCTCAACCATCACACAAATTAATCAATATTCTTTGTAGCACTCGGATGCAGATGCTGCAATTACAAACCACAATCTGCTCTATTCAATGCTTCTGACTCTCGTACGCACAGATTTTATGCCTATCCACGGCTTGCCTTACAGTTGGTTGTTCAGGGAAATCCTTCCGACTGGCAGGGCGACTTGTTCGAATTATTGAAGAGAACATCAATAGACATTGACAATGAAGGTCAGTACTTCAGACACATGAGTACTCTCGATGTGCATTGCCTCACACTGTCTCTAGCTGCCACTGTTTACTGGGTGTCACAGCGGCCCCGTAAGGAGCTCGCAGCATTGAAGTTGCAACGGGAGAGTGTGGGTGTACGGACTATTGCGATAAGAGATTGGGCCACACCTATGTTTGGTCCTCAGGGTCTGAGTGTGGACCACATTCCGCATCGCGAGGACCGGTACATCTGTCACATTTGCGGGGTTCGGTTCTCCAGGTGTGTGAAATCTCCCTTCTCGACAGGATTTGCAAGGTTGATTGGTGAGTCGTATGTAGGCCAAGTTCTCTCAACTGTCACATGCAATCGCACGTATGCCCGGGCCCCCAAGGTCAGATTTCTGCACAGGTTCTCTGTCCACTACTGCTAGTATGCTGCTGGTTCACTCGCTGATTGGTTTCAACACAGTTGTAGCCTGCGGGATCGGAGACTGCAAGAAATCCTTCTCATCTGGTTCGAATTTGCGGAGGCACCGTCGGAGTCACGAAGCAACAGAACAGGAGCGCTCAACCGCGGCTCAGAGTACAGATGCCCAAAGTAACAATTCTCGACCTTCATCAACAGCAGCTTCGATGAGTAATCCGGTGCTTCCTGAAACCGGCCTGTAACGCTGCTTGAGCCTGGGGAAACACTGCTCCTCGTCATCCACGCACACTTGAACCAGCGGCCGTTATGTGGATTGAGGCCGGAGACTGTTCCTTATGGCTGCGGGATGACATCCCAGACCCCAGAGGGTGTATGTAGCTTTTGAAGCTCTCGCATAGACTAGCTAAATTCATGCGAGTTCGTCGATGTAACGTACACACAGAGGCTAGGTAGAGAGCCTATGTACAAATTTCATTATAGGAGGATGATAAACGCAATATTCAACAGAGATTGATACAAATTTACATTCTTCTCACGAATAAGACACATACTGAGCTGGCTCACCGCACCAACAACCCAGAAAGCAAAAACACGTAATTCAGGACCAGTCTGAAACACAGTCGGCGAGCTGGAGAAGGAATTATGACAATCAAGGTATCTCCACCCACTGCTGGATAGGCACCTCCTCTGCAATCGGCATAAAACAGTCAGACCGCCAGGGTATGACAAACCATTTGTCTTCCTTCATCCTATTCACCCGCTCCTTACTCATCCTCCACCTCATCTCTCGTGTATTCTCCATATCGAAGAACTCGATCGCAGTAATGAAGAAAAAGGTTCCTGGCCGGGGCTTCTGCGCACCCTCAAAAATCCCTTTATATCTTCCTAGCACGCTGGTCTCAGACTCAGGAAGCTTGAAGACGAGCAGGTTCATCACAGGGTCGAAAACCGAGTGCACTGGCTCTAGGAAGCGCGACATCATGTTCATGATGTCCACCGGCACGAGCCTGGCCTTCCACAATACTATGTCTGAAGGCGTGCAGGAAATACCAGACGGTATTGTCACGGCGAAGGGTAGCGCATCGTAAACATTGGCTATCGCGTTCTCGATGTCTACAAGCCAGCCATCGAGGCGTATCCTTCGCGGAGACATGCGCTTGTACTTCTCCTCGAGCGGCATGGGGTAGAAGCCCTCATACGGTACCACGTCGGTGACTATCCCCCCGGACAGGATGTCTTGCAAGTACTCTGCGAGCCAGTGTCCGGGGAATCCGACTTGGTGAAGGTAGATGAGCAGTGCGATGAACGCATTCACGTTGTTCGGAAGCATGATTCGTACAGGCGGGGGCGGGGTCATGCCTGGCCTGAGAATCTGCATGAGTGCGCGATTAAGCCAAGTCGTCAGCTCCTGGCGTGTCGCAAGCTCGGAGAGGGGTCGGGGGAACGGATTCTGGCCGATAGACACGGTCCCGAAGACAGGATCCGCGTGTATAACCTTCCAACCTAGGTACCGTGGTATTTCGGCAAAGGTCAGGAAAGAGTAGCTATGTCATATAGAAGTACCATTCAGTATATCATTGAGATTCGGAGCGGAAACTCTCACTTGTAATTGAAGTGGTCTGCATCCTTCCACGCCCCCGTTGCCAACAACGAGTTCCATGCGCACGCAGCTTCAGGCGACTGCTCCAAACCAGGGAGCACATACACAGCAGTCGTGAGGAGCCCATTTGTGTAATCGCTGCCATATCATACCGGTCAACCTCGTTGAGATGGTGGAAAATATGAAGACGTACGGAACGTTGCTCAACCACATACGAGTGTACAATCTGGGAAATTTCTCCGGCCGCTCCGTATCGCTCTTCAGGCGCATCTTTGCCACCTCTTCGTTGAGAGATCCGCAAAGAACCTCAATCTTCACGTGGCTGCCAAGGAGCTTCAGAGACTGCGCGACCGCCCGGAATAGCTTTGTCACTGCGTTCAGGGTTGTCCAGTTAGTGGGGCCAGCCTTCAGTTTGGTTACGTTCTGCGCAGAGTTCGGGTTCCTGGATTCAAAAAACCTGTCAACCTGTTCCGCAAAGTCGAAAGGGGGCCAATCAAAATCCTCTTGGAAGGCCTCTGGCGACGAACCGTCGAGGAAATACTCCCTGTACTGTCATTGAGGCGTGATATATGTACAAACGTATGACAGAACGCAAAATCGACTCACGAAGAGCGTTGGATTTGGCTTCCACTTCGACCGTATATCTTTCGTGGCCTATAACACCTCAGCTTCGAGTATGCAGCAGTCGGCTGGATGAGCTTGCCTGTTTGACCCTTTCCGGGTTCATATCTTTCCCGGAGGCCAGCTGTTGCATGAGCTCCTTGAACCCCGGATGGCGCTCCCACAGCTCCTTCGGCGGTAAGAAAACCTTCATCTTCGAGAACCACGTCTCTTCGAGCGGGTGATTGTAGTCCTCGTACGCAGACTGTACCTTGAAATACATCTCTATGAGCATCTCGCGGTTGTCTTTCCGCGCCCTCTCCACCTCGGCCGGTGACGCATTTGGCGACACCACACCCATTCTGCTCAGGATATTCACGCCGCAGGTGTCGATGAATCGCCCGACGGACGCGCGCTTTTCCTCCCGCTTGCTCGCCCAGAGCTGGGCTACAGATGAAGTTTTGTCGTATTGCGCCAATGCGTCCATTTGTTGCGCGTGTTCGTCCATGCTCATCGGTCGCCACGAGTATCTACGCAGGAGGTACGCCGTGTCCTTTGCTGCGGGGTCGCGCTTCGCATCGAGCCACAGCGACAGGATCTCGGCTATTGGCGCGAGGGATGAAGATGTGATGTGCAGCCACTGAGGGAGATCGGAGGGAGACTTGGTTAGCAAGTAAACCAGGTTCTCTATAACTTTGTACAACCTGTATATAATCAGATTAGAACCTTAAGCGATAGCAGAAGCTTAACATACATACCGGGTGGCACAGTACGGCGGAAGCAATATCCCGGAGTATGTATATGCAACGGTCGCCTCAAGCTCAAGACGGGTGGTGGAATCAAGTTTGTCGTCCATCAGCTGGTCCAACAACATCAGGACACATAGGTCTCTGGCGAGCATACCAGGATGATGATCCAGCATCGTTACGTGCACATGCAGCGCCTTGCGTTTGGCCTTGCCCAATTTTTCGTACACGCTTTGTAGGTCGACTAGTGTACCGAAGACATGTCGTGCTATAAGAGAGTCTGATTAAGCACATTTTGCAAGGTCATGCAATGATATATGTCACGAACCGTCGCCAACGCCGCCAAACAGGAGCGATATGTTGGCCAAACGCGACGCGGGTAGAGTGTGTAAGTTCAGGGGGTATCGATCTTGTGGGCTCCAGCCTTCCAAGATTGAGAATATATCGTCATGCCCCACCTACAGTGAAGATCTGAGGAAACCGTCATCATAGTAGGAGACTGAGCACAATACCTTGAAAAACTCTTTGTTCTCTATCCTGAAAGTACAGTGAGAACATCATATATATGTTCTCGAGGAAAAAAACGTACTGGGCTTGTCTCCTGTGGGGTAGATCCAAGAACCTCTTCATTGCATCCGTAGCCCAGGCTTCGCGACTTTCACAGTCTGCACGGTTCACATCGACCCATAGCTTCCACGCCTTAAGAAGCTCCGGAGAAGTGGGTTCTGGGTTCACGTTCTCCAGCGACGCGTCTCTCAGCTGCAGAATATCCCCTGCACGCTCGTTGACGAAGGTATCGGAGATAGCGCCACTGAGCAGGCCGTGAGAGAGACACTTGGCGAGACGCGTCGACAAACGAGCGATCAAGTCTGGCCGTGCTGCAGAGGACTCCTTGAGAAGTTTCCAAGAACGAAGCACGACTTCTGCGCAAGCGGGATAGTTTGCTATCTCGTACAACGCCGCACTTAGGTTTGATGGGTATACAGGATCCTTAGGATCTGCTTCCTCGGCCTGATGTCGGAGTCAGCTCAATGACATTGATACAGTTTGTGACGCACTTTGGCATATAGCTGTGCAGCTCTGTATCAGAGGGTGTATATTACTGGTTTATACTTGGAAGGTACAAGAAACAATCGAACGCACTGCGCAAGTTTACCGGCTTTGAAAAGCTCATTGCCATCACTCTTCAACTTTGCAGCGGTCATTGTATTGTATAATTAGGAATGTGCGTCGGTAGTAGTAGAGGATGAAGAGGAAGATTAGAGGCCCAACTGGCCACGTAGTGATATACCGGGATGAGAGACGTACGCGTCGAGAGTTGAAGTCGACTCATTTAATTTGTGCCACCCCCCGCACGCGGTCACATGCCGCCATCAAAAATGGCCTATTTTGGAATGCGGCGGGATCCCGACGCGTCTCAACCGCGCCGCTTACGACGGCCAGTCTGAACTTATAGATTGATGCACAGCTAATCCAGCAGCCATATCGTCATTATCATCATGCTCATGAATTATGGTAAGTTCTCATGTGTTGGACGTTGAACGTTGAGCTTTCGTGATGTTGAACTATCGAGTGCCCATCAGCAGCGAGCTACCTCATATCCAAGCGTCGGTCATGGTCAGTACCGGTCAGTATTCATTCACTATGTACCACCATCCAAAGGACAACATATTGAACAGTATTCATAAGACCGAGTCGCGTCTACCACCATTCTTGGACGGACATAACGGAGATGTTGCTGATGCCTCGTGGGGTGCACGTTCACTCTCGCAGTGACCGCCAACCAAAGGTCCCAAAACGTACATGTCGAGGTTTTGCTCACCTTGGTTCCTCCGTCCATGTCCACGCAGCATTCAAGATCGTTCTCCTAGCTGACAACGTCTGTGGCCGCACGTCTGCGATGCTCGTTTGACACGAACGAGGCGGGCGGCGCCCATTGTGGCCACTGTGCTCGGACTTGGACTTTGGACGCGTTCTTTGCCCTTTGTGCTGTCCACCCCATCACAGGGCTTATTTGTGGTTTGTACTCGTGTAACGGTACTCTCTTGTCACCGTAGTAAGTCCTTCCAACATTCATAACGTCGTTGTACTCACGAGATGTCCAACCACTGGTAATAGGATAACACACGATGTTCTTCAGCAACGTTGCATGACTCTGGTTGGCGTTGTGACTGCGCGTGGAGATGTTGCACCTACGACCGGATCCGGTGGAGCTACAGATGAAAACGCCCAGATTATCTTTGTCTTGCAAGACTCGGAGTGTTCTTTCCGGGGGGACGTTCAAATTGGCGAATGGGCCACGGAGACTTACGCGTCGCCGCATCGTCATCGCAAAAAGCGCATATCAGAAAGCTCCATCTGACCTCTCCATGTTTACGCTGGCCATCCTCCATGGCCCAAAACGAGGCATGCTGTCTTTGCTCGTTGTTCTTGTTCATCTGATCGCTACAAAAGTAAGCTCAGTTCCATCAATGTTCGTTATTGCACGAGGACGGGCACTCACATCATGGACAGGCATGGTTGCGGTCGCGGTATTGTTTCCTTGTGCCAACAGACGGTGTCCCGTTGTTTTGATGGTCAATAGCCAGTATTGTTCCCTCAACTCGGCTGGTGGCTTGTCCTCGTCGAGAGCTATAAAAACCGTCTTAGGTCTTTGCTACACTTACCCCCAGTGAGTGCAGCTCGGTCCTGTGTTCGCTGTTGCCAGAGTACCGACTGTTGGTTGACTGTCCACAGTTCCCATAGAAAGAGGTGATTGGGTGGGTGCGTGTGGACGCCGCCTGCCTAACGAAGCCATTGTGGACGCAGGCCAATTCGACGTGGTAGACGTCTTCTCCGTGGGTCCGTGTGGGTCCCCGACTCCAAAGCGAGGCAAAAACAGTACGTGACGGTGTCACACCCGCCCTCCTGTCACGCTCTCCCCGTTCGAATATAACCTACCCGTCCGCCATCCAAGAGCCCCAGGACTCTTCAGCCCGCACGCCGACCAACCACCCTCTCCTCGTCGTCCCCGACCCCCATCACAACCCGAAAGCCCGCGATGATGCCCTCAGCACTCGCCCGCCGCTCCCGCGCCCTCGCCCGCAAGTCCTCTAACGCCGAGAACCAGCACGCCCAGGTGCGCGCCAAACTCGTGCCCTACAAGGCATCAGCGCGCCTCATCTCGTCCTCCAATGTCTTGCGCGACAACTCGCTTCGCCGGCGCAAGCGTGTGCTCAGCGGGTTCCCGCCTGCGAGCATCGTGAGCCATGTCAAGACTCTGCGTCAGCGCTTGCAGAAGCCGGAGGTCGCGTGCCACACGCTGCCCACGCCCCCTGCCTCGCCGGGTACCGTCTCTGTCGAGATGAGCGTGGAGATACAGACGACCCCTGCGACACCTGTGGCGTCCAGCCCAAGCCCATTGCTTAACACGGTAAAGCTCCCGCGCACGCTTCGGCGTCCCGCTTCCAATCCTATCTCGCGACGAGCGATGGAGGGAGTCGATCCCGAACTCAGTGAGATCCCTATGGGATACGTTCGTCAGGCGACAGAATACCTAGCACCCGAGTACGTCTTATTTGCAGCGTTCTGCATTGTCCTAGTCCTAACAAGCGCATCTTCTTTTGGTAGGATGCTCAAAGTACTCACGGGAGTCAAGGTCCCACCCTTCACCATCCCCGCAGGCTACGGCCTCCCAAAAGAGCTCGCCATCATCGTGAACGACCTCTCCGCCGACATGCCGACGCACATCCTCGCCGTCCAACAAGCGCGCCCCGCTTCGCAAGCGCAAGGTCCCGCGTCCCGCACCAAAGTCGAGATCTACCCCGTGCACGACATCGTCGTCGCCACCCAATGTACGCGTCTCTCCCTCCCACCCACACCCCAGCCCCGCGCACCCGCGCCCACGGTGCCCGGCTCGACTCTGACGCTGCCCGTCGTGCCCATCGCGCTCCCACACGCCGAGTCGTACCCGATCCTCCAAAACTACCTGTACGACAAGAGCCCGGAGCACCTCTTCGCCGCTCTACTCCCCCGCGCACCGCCGCGCGAGGCCCTGGGCGCCGCGCAGACACATAGCGTGTTGGCGTTCGCTGCGCTGCTCGCGGACACGTTCACGCCGCAGGTGATCCTCCGGCACGCGATGCGGACGCACGGGCTGTACGCGAATATGTGCACGCTTGGTGTTGAGGACGATCGGTTGTGGTACCTTGTAAGGGTGGCGTATGAGATTCTGCAGGTGGCGGCGGCGGTCAGCGCGCAGAATTTGCGAGCGCACACAAGTGCGTGAGCTTGGTTCTGCTTATGGCGCAGGGAGGTGGAGAGGTTGTTGTTGTTTATGAGGTATCTATTGCATATGTCTGTCTATTTCCTTCATCTTCATCGTCATCATTATGCACACACATTTTCTTGCATTCTCACTCCTCGCATTTCTTTATCTCTGCATTTTCTCATCTTCGTTCCGTCGTTGTATCAATAGCACTCACTCTCTCACCGATTAGCATCAGCATCAGCACTGCTGCATTGCATCACACGAACTCTGCATCGCACGCGTAGATTTCTTTTTGAATACCCTTCATTCTTGTAGATAGATACCAACGCCGGCATGTCAATGGCGACCATTATGCGAATTAATAGTATGTACTATATATGCATTTGCTCCAATACACACTAGTGAAATGAGACCTGCAATTGAGTGAGATGTTACGGCGAGGCACTGGTATTCCATTAGAGATTTGTAGAGTCGATTCAGTAGAGGGACTGGGTGATATCTTGTACTTGTGGTAATATCTAGAGGGACGAAGAGGGAGCTGTCCAGACAAGCAAGTGGAAGGTGTCGCATTACGCGGTTCCTGCTGTGCTGCTAATGCTAAGTATGCGTGTGACTACTGCCGAAACTTAATTAACGGTCTTAGATTGTCGTTCGGCTTGTTCAAAAAAAAAAAAAGGAATTGGCTTTTCGAAGCCGGCGCCACGAATTCGGGCAGACCTGACTCTGATGCTCGTCTGCTGTGAGTACGTACAATCGCGATGTCTGTGCACGCAATGGGGCCTGTGCCCGTACCCGTACCAATGCTCGTGCGTAGCCCATAGACTTCTGCACCGATCCGGTCGACGCCGGCAGTAATCTGGCCGACATCTAAGCTGACCTGCCGCATAGTCACTTCAAGCCGTTGCACATTCGTGTCGAGCCGGAGGACGTGCGTGCCGACTTGTGAGCCAACCAAGTGGTCTACGGCTTGAACAACGTCAGGCGTGATTTGCTCAACTGCCAATCCAACCGTCAGGACGTTGTTGTCGATCGTGCGGAGGTCTTGCGGCATCGCGATGGCGTTCACTAGCTGCATGCACATAGCAATCGTATGAGTTGAAAGTCCAGTCTCTATGATGATTATGATGGGAAACGACGTACATGAAAACGCGAAAACGCATACTGGAGCCGTGCTTTGGCACCGTCAATCTTACGCTTGTCCGAATCATGGCGGAAGATGCGTCGCAAGAGCTTCTTGGAGGCTAGCTTCTTCATTAGACGCAATATCTTCTCTAGCTCGCTGAAGGTTCACACAACACTGTCAGTCCGCCTCGTTCAACGCTTGTTAAGAACTCACCTGTGCAGGAGGGAGATATTCTCGTGGAAACGGACGTCGGTGGTCGTTGCTGGTCCATTATGTTTATATGTGCGGAAAATTGTGGTCATATATTCCGAGACTTGCTCAGCGAGCTCTAGGCAGTCGGATTTGTTATTCCGGACGGTCTGTAAGTAACCTGAGCTCAAGATCGGATGCGAAGAACAGATCGGAGCAGGAGCATACCTGCGCGATGGTGATGATTTCCTTGGCTAGACCCGCTGCACCTTTCAAGATAGGGACGTTGACGGGCCCGTCTGCGATATTGGCGAGCAAGGTGCAGGCAGTCTTGAGGGTATCGAGTGCTACTTCGACGCGAGCCATGCAGTTGTGACGAGATAACCACTGGAAGAGAGACAACAATTTCCAAGACGTGCGGCGTGGGCTTGGACAGTGTGCAATGTTGGGACGAGAGGGGGGAATTCACTCTGCTGTCGCAAGCGAACGCTGCACAGCCCAGCTGCCAGCAGGAGAACGCAGCACAGCCCGGCTGCCAATGTAGTGGGATCCCAGTAGTAGGGTTTCAACAGAACCATGTCGCGAGGCGGTGCAAGTACACGCTTGTCGAGAACTTGCATGGTCCACGGATGTCGGCACCGTTAGGAACAGGGCTATCAGGCAGTGAATTTCCGCCTTGAACTCCTAATCAGGATTTTCGGTATACGGTCTGAGAACGTCGAGAGATGATATGCACTCAGTCGCTACGGAAGCATCGCGAGATATTCTACCGAGTCGACTGCAATGGTATAGCGGTAATGGTGAGTAGGTGATGTGGCGGCATCGAGAGGGACTGTGGGAAGGTGGTTTGAGGGGAGAGCTAGTGAACGGGTATGCCGACAAATCGACGCTTCTCAGATCAGATCCAGGTCCGTGTTTAGCAGACTGAGGTGATGACAGTCAGATTCTGCACTCCGTAAGGTGACTGCAGTCGTCACTTGTGGGGACAAGGGTCCGATGATCCCTAGCTTAGCGAGTGAGTTAAGAAATCTACGAGAATTTGTAATTCCTCACGTAGTTCTGTCAAAGCGTCCGTAGATCCGCATTTCAATGACTCTCACTGATAGTCGACATATCTTCCACGATCTTTGTGAGTCGAATCGTGGTGCCAATACTCGATCACAAGCTTTCGTGAAAGAGACAATCGCGTCAACCGTGCCCTCAATTCCTCACGCTCAATATCATCTATGTCGAAGGGACCATGGACTCGACCACCAAACCGTAGGCGCAAACACTCGAGGTGAGGCAACGTGGATGCCGTCTCGTCCAACCTTTCCCAAGGCATGCCACGCCAGAGCATAGGCTTAGGGTAAGACACTACCACTTCAGTACAACGATAGATGCGTTGTATGGGAAGTGCAGAGAGGCCCGAAGGCTGCAAGATGGCAGAGATCGCGATGGGCAGCATCTCGTGTTCGTGTTGGATTAAAACTCTCCATTGTAAGAAGTCTGTAACCATGCAATTATGTATGCGTGCATGTCAAAAAAAACAAGTCGAGCTCACTATTGCCTCCGGGTTGCTGGGTCGGTGAGTATGACATCACCCTGTTGAGATCGAGTTTGCAGCGCTGGATGATGTGGAGCAGTAACACCATTTGGCTGGCTTCGTGCAAATCGATGTTATGGTCGTGGAGCAGAGGGACCATAGACAGCCAGCATGCAGACACATCCTGTTTGCAAGAGGTGAATGAGGCTAACCGAAGCTTGGGCGTCTTGGACCACAATCTGCGTGGTATGGCCATCTGGGGCACTGTTGCCGGTACATCCCATGTGAGATGACGTCCAAGGACCTCCCGCAGGGAAGGAATCTCTCTTAAGAGAGAGACAAGATGATTGAAATTTGCAAAGTGTACATCTGCTAGCTCGAGCAGCTCTAGTGCCGGGCTGAATTCGGGATGAGACCTAGGAAGGGATGCATGGATGGAGTGTACGGTCCGCAAGCCCTTTGTCAACGGTCCGGTCATATGGAGCTCGGGGGTGTAGAGTTTATCAATGGCTAGTTCGGAGGAACACAGACGCTTGTGCTCATGGATCCAAGGGCAGTCTGCAAATGACGCGTCCAAAGACACAGTACTGCGAGCAAGAAGGTCGGATATATGGCTGGTCGGCTCCTGTGAGAATGCTATCATAGTGAGCGTATCCTTTATTGAACGGAAGTTGGTGAATTCAAATAATCGGGGACGGAGACTTTTGGCCCAGCGCCGAGAAACAAGCGAAAATACGCTATAAATATGTTTGTCCATAGGAATATGCTGAGCTATCATGTCGAATAGTTCAGTAGGAATATCAGCGCCAGTGCCATACGAATCCTGAAAAGCGCGCGATGGTACGGGAGACGTATAACGATGGACGACCTGGTACCACCCGCGTTGCTTCCGTGTGTATGACGGTGGACCGAGGATACCGATATCGGGTTTCAATTGCGGAAACGCATGCGTATCGTCGAAATCTGCCTCGTCCATAGGGTCGTTGAATATCCAGTCGTCCGGAGGGTAAGCAGAGGGAAATAGACCGTCAAACGAAAGGGTTGAATGAGGGTAGAAGACGTCTATATCAGGCTTGAGCGTCGGGAACCATTCGGCCTCGTCATGATGATCTGCATCCAAGCCTATAAAGTATGTTCGTCGCGGATAAGAAAACGCCCGAGGCTTCACATCAATTCCTAGTTTGTAGACCCTCCATAGTTCCCATTCGCGAGGCCTTTCCAATCTAACAGTAGGCTTCGACCCATTCTTTACCCTGAACTTCGGCATAGATCACAATTCGTGCCCTAAGGATGGGCGGGATATCGCGGTCGTGACAATGGGGTATAAAGGTGCAGTGTTTCTACGTACCTGCTCTGTTCAATTAGCTGGCGAAGTCAAGCTTTCCTGTCAATCAATGTCGCCCATGCGAGCGCAAAACCCCTGACAAGTCGTGTGTTAACGATGTATGGTAGATATGAGAGTCAAGTCAATGAATTGCCGAGCTTCAAGCGCCTACTACCGCTGCAATGACTCTGATGACTAAGCAGTCGTAGCTTAGGACTATAACCTACTGACTTTACATACCAGCATCGTACTCACGAACTTTCGTAACACTTCCAGCCACTGGACATGAATTGGTATCTGTCTTTGAGATGCAGCGGCCCGCACGTTGCCCGCACAAGCTTCCATGCATCAGTGAGCGTCAACTTGCTGTGATATCACATCCTCAGCGTACTTCTTATCGTTCTTGCTCGACGTGGTATGTGACTTGACGAGCACCTAAACTCTTGGTGCGCTCTCTGATGTCTTGTTTCTTGATCAACACGTTCGATGAAGACAACACCACTACTATTCTCGACACTGCGCAGCAGCTCCTTGATATCGGCCACGATGCCCTCGGATTGGCCCCAATCCCAGGGCTTGACGTTGCAGCTGGTGCACTATCTTCCATTATTGGCATGATTAAGGTCTGTACAATACATATCTTTATGCTTACTGTCGCTTATATCTCATTCAGCAAACAAGAGGTAACGTGCAAGCGAAGGAACAGCTTGCTAATCAGATACAAGATCTAGCAGCCACACTCCAGCAGTTCCGCGAAGATGCCAATGAGGCCATCGATCAATCTGAATTATCCCCGAAAGATCGTGCGAAGCTGAAGGATGGACTTAGCTCGTCGCCAGAACTGGAAAAACGAGTCACCGAGCTCATCAAGTATGTCTAAGATACCTCGCAATACCTTTAGGTTTTTAATTGGGTTGTTATCAATTACAGACTCTTGACGGAAGTCAAGGAAGACGCAGGGAGGCTCGACAAGCACGGTTTCTTTCTGCGGTGCCTTCGTTCTGGCGCAGACGCGGATGCATTAATGAACTTTCAACGTCGCATAAAGTCTGCGACAGACTTGTTCAAGGTCCCCGAATTTTGTTGACTTGAAATTTGCTCTGATGGACGCGTGCATACAGCTAGGAAGCCAAGCTACTGTGGAGAAGGTTGTCACCGAAATAAGGGGGCATATTTCAGTCAGTACAGCCTGTTATATCTTCGCACAGACGCTGTACTGATCATGACTTCAAGCGATTGGAGAGTGAAAGAGTTGTCAGAGGTAAGTGGCCCAGGCCTGACAGGTTGTCCAATTTTGCGCTTATATATACAATTCGTCAACGATGCAGCCACCCTTGCCGAGTTCAAAGAAAAGCTCACAGCGGAAGCAAGTTATCGCTCAGAGCACAACAGCATGAAGTCACACTTTTTCCATGGCACGCGCACTTCCATCTTGGATAAATTGGAGGCGTGGGCAAAGGGAATGGATTCTCAATGTCCTTTCTACGTACTCAGCGGCGTTGCGGGTGCTGGGAAATCCACCATCGCATACGAGTTTGCTAGGAGGTTGGAGCAAGATAAGCTGTTAGGCGCCACATTCTTCTTCGTTCGTGGTGATGAGAAGCTTAGTACTACAAGCTTTCTCGTTCCCACCCTTGCATATCAGCTTTCACAGTACCAACCGGATCTTCTTTGTCGTATCGTCAAGGGTGCGCAGAAGCATCTCGATCTCGGCCAACGCCAGAGTTTCGAGTGGCAAATAGACGAACTCATAATTGATCCGCTGAAGGACGTTCCGTTCAACCACTCTCCTATGATTATCATCATTGACGCTATTGACGAATGCACCACGTCGGCTCAAGATGACGTGGCACGTCTACTGTACCTGTTGCTAGACAGGATTCGAGGTCTCTCGTGCCCCCTTCGCATCCTCATCACAACTCGCCCAGAGCTGCACATCGAGAATGCGTTGAATTCATGCGAGTTTCAAGACGTCATCAAGCCGTTCAAGCTCCACGATATCCCTCGTTCTACTGTAGATTCCGATATCTACCTGTATCTTGAAGACCGGCTCAAGAGTTTCCGATACAACAAGGAACTGGTAGCGGAATGCCCCAGGGCTATCGCGGATCTAACAGCCCGTGCCGAGAGTCTGTTCATATATGCTTCTACAGCACTCAATTTTCTTGTCACAGGTGCAGACGGCCCTGCATTTGCAGTACGACGCTTGAATATCCTTCTATCCAATGCCAGTGGATCGACGACTTTCAGGAGTCACCTCGACAATTTATATCTTACCGTGCTCAAAAATGCATTCCCCAAGAACATATTGGACGATGAAGATCCCAATTATGAAGGATGGCTCCGGGACATCCTCGGAGTCATTTCCCTAGCGCAGGATCATATCTCGCTGAAGACCTTTGAGTCTCTTCTTGGGATCGCGGTCAGTGACACTCTGAGGATATTGAGACGTCTCGGCTCTCTTATCATCATGTCTACCGAGAATTTTGGTGTCCAAATGCGACCGCTGCACGCTAGCTTTCCTCAATTCCTCATTGACAAAGAGCGCTGCACCGCCCCGATGTTTCTCATCAATCCAAGCTTATACCACGGTCGACTCGCCCTACATTGTCTTCAAGCACTCACAGATCCCGACACCCTTGCCGGCGCCCGCGGCGGAGCTTCGCTAGCTCCTCACCTTCTATACAGTTGTGTACACTGGCCAACTCATCTGGCGAGTACGGACAAGCCTTCTCAAGAACTCCTCGGCCTTTTGGACGGTGTCCTGCGCCATAATTGTTTGGCACATAAAAGC